>JAECUM010008585.1:0-128878 GCA_016617855.1 Megalonaias nervosa | reverse complement strand
TAGTGTTTGATCGAGAAGATGGACAGGAAGAGGTATGGCGGTTTAATCATTTTATAATTAAACAATTTTCCTTACGTTTTCTAACTTGAATGTTTTACATTACACCCACAACAGGTTTAGTGGGAACATTTTCTTGCATTTTTTTCAGCCCTGTCTCAACATTAGTACATTTGTATGTCCATGTATTCTCCAATCCATCCCGAGCTAAATTGTATGCACTCTTAAACACAAGCTATATAACCCAGAAAATATTTGGTAGTTATCATTCGATGCACATGCAGAAAATTTCATTATATTTTCATGTAATCAAAACCATATTATTTTACTTTTATCAGTCCTTTGAACTTTCTCTCTTTCGGCTTCTTTCGTTAAAAACCTGTTTTGGGCGATCACCAAGAAACAATCTGATGCAGACAAATCAAATTTGGTTGACCTGTTTGTGTGCATATCTAGATCATAGTACAGAATTGTGTTTTATTTCAACTAAGTTTACCGAATTTATCACATTTTCGGATCATTCTGCATTTGCACCTTGTTGATTTTGTGGGGCATATGCATTTTTCCATCACAGATCTATTCTTATATTTAGCCGTAATCACATATAAGACATGCTTGTATATAGAACTATTAATAGCTTTTCTCCAATGAAAATCCTAACTAATGAGTTTTAGAATGGTATTTGGAATACGACAAGACGTAATTGTCTTGTTAAGGAAGAAGGAAACCTTTGCATTAGAGTAGAAATGAACTATTTTACGTATTGTTTCAGAGATTCATCTAAGTATGCATGCATGGTTTATTTTGGAGATGGTTCTTAATCTGTATGCATGGTTTATATGGAAAATGTTTCTTAATATGCACGAATGGTTATCTAAGAGACAGTTTTTAATCTGCACGCATAGTTTTTCTGGAAAATGGTTCTAAAAAGTAAACATTTTACTATTTTCAGTTCAATTCAGAAAACGATTTATTGATAACAATGTTATGATATGGAGAAATAACTTAAATTGATAGTAGAGTCATATTATATGTATCTTTGAATCATATTGGAATTAACAATGAAATTTAATCTTCATCCAAACTATTCAAGTGAAATATTAGAAGTGACTTTTTATATTTATCTCTTTTTTCATTTGGCACGTTTTTAAATGCCTACTGCATCTTTATTAGAAATAAATTACAGACTAATGATTCTTATTACCACAGACCTTACAAGTAATGGGCATGAGAAGCTACCTCAACTGGTGGGCTTGGTTTCTGAGTACAATGATCATGATGGCTCTGGTTACTTTGTTTGTCGTCATTATCCTGAGATATGGAAACATATACATGCATACTGACTTTGGTATTCTATATCTGTATATCCTGGATTTCTGCTTTTCCACGACAATGTTGTGGTAAGTAATAAAAGTACTTGTTTATCCTCTGTCCCTCTTTCCTTTATAGCTAATGAAAAACAATCGTTGAAGTTTATATAAACTGATAAAGTCCATAATCAAAATCAGAATTAAAACTTAAACGTTTCGAAATAGATGGAATTTTCAATATATAAATGTATAATCCTTACTCTGTTTTTCAATCAATCATAATCGAAATCAGTAAAGAACGTTCTTTATGCACACTATCAGCTAATTCAACAAGTGAAAATGTCAGCTGATTTTAATTACTACCAAGTGGCATTCAGCTTTCAAGATTTTAAATAAGTCGCAAATATTGGTGTGATAACATGTTAGAAATCTGTCTACATTTTCAGTTATTTTGTTTCTGCATTCTTCACCCGAACCACAATGGCGATGTTGACAGTATTGATAGTCTATCTCATTAGCTATCTTCCCTTTATTGTTCTAATTTCTACTGAACTTGAGATGACATTTTGGCAGAAGACACTTGCAGTAAGTATAACATCGTGTTTTGACTATCTTTGTGTTAAAAGTTTAAAACACATCAATAGTTTAAACATTTGTCCTTTAAATTTTAGTTTTGAAATTATTTCATTAGTTTTTACATGAAAAGCATGAACTTTGAGCATAACCGAGTCAATTATTGAAGAATGGTCTGATGCAAAACAAAGAGAATAACGTACCATTTTATTTAACCAAAATTAAGCCATTCGCTACTTGTACATGTTCTATCAGAACTTTTATTCTTATTTCACTACATCTGAGAGGCAAATGTTAATTCATTGATGAACTCAAAATAAGATCAGACCTACTTTTTAAAAAGCCATATAACCTTTTCTTTCACAAGTGTTTATCCTCTACATCGGCGTTTGGCTTCTCAGCGCAGTATCTAGCTCGTTATGAGGAGCAGTTGATAGGCATTCAATGGTCTAACATCGAGTCCAGTCCCATCCATGGGGACTCAACAAGTTTCTCTTGGACTTGTATCATGATGGTCATTGATGCCGCAATTTATCTCGTCCTAGGATGGTATATACGCCATGTGAAACCCGGTATGTATATTGCTAAGTATTCTATTGATACGCTTTTAAGCATGCGTATGTAATGACTCCAATGAAGAACTCTATGACTGCAGTATTTCTAAATAGAAAATATATTAGTTTTCAGCTCTTTGCTATAAGTAAAAACAACTTATTAAACCTGGATTAATCTTTCATATGTCACTGATGTATGAATTGCAAAAATTTTAATATAGATAGAATAAGGCTGCTAGTCTCAAAATACAAAATTACATATTATCTAACAGTAAATGTGATTTCTTTTCAGGGAAATTTGGAGTATCACAGCCTTGGTATTTCCTAATTTCACCAACATTTTGGGGATGTACTTGCTCCTCTTCCGCTGATACGTATGGGACCAGAAACGATCGGAGTGGTGCGATATATTTCCATTATTATGTTCACAGCTACATTTAATGTGTTTCATAATTCGCCATTGATAAAAACTTTGTAGAATCGTTCTCGTATCTCAAACGTACTAACTTTATTGAAATGAGATTCTAAATTCCATACAATCTTTTCATATTAAAACTGTTCCCTTATAAGAAGATACTTAGTGACGTACTACCAAGAAAACAAATCTAGGGTTTTATTGTCTTGATAAAGCCATTTATAAGGATATTTTTTTTCTTATATATATATATATATATATATATATATATATATATATATATATAGATATATATATATATATATATATATATATATATATCTGTGTATGTGTGTGGTGCACGAACTTACATGCTTTAATTTTGTCCGAGAAAGAAGTCGGGAAAATTACAAAATATACAACTAAATAAACAGATAATTAAAAGAAAATTTTACATTTTTAATCAAAATTTCTATTAAACTGATGTTAAAATTATTTATTGTATTACTGATACTGTCATATTTTCAGCCGCCAGAGCATTATTCACGCAATTCATGTGCGGAAATGTACAACCGTTCTTAACAAAAACGATGCCACAAGAATCTTTTCATATTAAATATTTCATCAATTACTCGAGCCAACTTAATCTACTCTGTTAAATCTAGCTTTTGCGTTCCGATCCTGAGGATGTATTAGCTTACAAAAAGAGGAGATACTGACAATAACTGACTCTTTATTAGAACAATGGCTGTCTAGACGTTAAGGTGGATGATTCAGTGTGTATCATATATTTAACTTTAAATGGATGTAAGCCTTTGAAACCTTCTGGGAACGTTTTGTCATGGCAGATATTCAACTATTCTGATAAATTAATAAAACTGATATTCGAAAGCACAATATTCAAAAACTAACTTTAATTAAGATTTAGTTTATTTTTCGAAAAAATTCACTCACCCATACAGAGACACGTGCGCACGCACACACATAGGTATACAAACTTGATGTATGACAATGATATAATCCAAAATATCTTTAAATGGATTCACTGCAACTGCAAAACAACTACAAAAGAGTAATCTGAGCACTATGAAATTCAAATGAATAATTAAAATAAATAAATTAAATCCCTCGCCTGAATTGAACACAGCTTTTTGACTGCACTAAAACTGATTTTTCAGCTAGGAATAATTAATGCTCGGGAAAAATCCCTTATATAAAAACTGACACTCATTTTCACAAGTAGAATTAGTGGGGCGAATAATAATTTCGTAATCACACTAACTTCATCACCAAGGAGAATTACATTAAAAGGTAGACAATCAGGAATTATGTCAACCTGACTTTCAATAAACCCTATTGTCTGAACTCGTCTCACTAACATGTTTATTTCTATCATGAAAATATGTAATATGTTACTAAAATGACCTGATCATAAAGTATAAGTATACAACTACATAGAAAATTAGTACTTAATATGTTGTCTGCTAAATGACCCTGGCAATCTTTTATCATGAATAGAAAATGTAATGTCTAATATATGCGAAAATCAATATTTACTAATCAAAGACGGTATCCAGAAACATTTTAGCATTCGTCGGAGGAACAAAGCCAAGGAATTCTTTTATTCAACTTTTTTACTTTCTTAAACTAAATTCATATATGTTGTTATAATATCACCAGCTTTTGGTTGATATTTGCGATGCTTGAACAAGTTCTTCTCGAGTGTTTTCAAACTCAACAAACCGTTTTCTCTTAATCTCAAGAGAGCATGCATTATATAGTTACGAATATGATTGTACGACTCTATAGTCATACGCATAGTAACAGAAAGAAGTAAAACCAACAAGTTATGAAAAGCGTAATAAATAATCTAATAATTAAAGTTACAAAATAAAAATGTAAAATGAGCTTACAATATTGTGAATTGAATCCAAAATAATCCAAAAAGTTCTATTCAAGTCCAAAATAATCTACTTTTCCGAATGAATTTCAGATCGTTGAATGCGCTGGTCTACCAACAGCCTTGATGTATCAAAATGGCATTGTCCAGAACTTCTTTGAATAATTCACAATAGTCCCAGAATAATATTTCAGTCCAATGAGAGCTTTATAGTTCAATTTAATAATCTGAACATATGTTTCCTTTCAAATAATGTCTGAACATACTATTAAATTCATCTTCAAACTAATATTACAACAACAACAAAAGAAATAAGACTGACTAAAAGTGTACAGAACCATGCACTTATATATAAGCATAAAGGTTGAATACTTATTTTGTTACGACTAGCTACGTGATACTGTGCAAAAGACCCACCCATCCTAATCCCTTGAATGGAAGCTAACTTAATTCTTCTAAGAACTCACCTGACACCACCCCAGCCAATGAGAAACTACCCCAAAGCTATCAGCAGGTTTAATTATTAACATTATTATTAATTTTAGTAAGTACCTTCTTTGAGAACAATTTATAGAGCCTACGCAATCTAAACTCTTAATTTCTTCAAACAGAATTTTTACACTCGCTGGCAAAACGTTAACTATTAGTATTTGACTGTAGATGATCAATACAATTTACAGTCTGGAACAAAACTGACACTTGATATAGATACAACTCTGAACCAAAAAATATAGATACACATAACAATGATAGGAGTTCTTATTAATTTCAAGATCACTTTTAATATTTGAAGGGTATCTAATAGAATCAGTGGATCAAGGTTTGAAGGAGGCACTATCTGCTCGAGGACTCACCAAGATCTATTCAGAGAAACAAGGAGCGGCTGTTGATGACGTGAATATGAGCGTTTATAGTGGTCGTGTTACAGTGATGCTTGGTGAAAATGGGGCCGCGAAGACAACACTGATGTACGTTACTTGTGCAAAACGAGAGAGAGAGAGAGAGAGAGAGAGAGAGAGAGAGAGAGAGAGAGAGAGAGAGAGAGAAATGACTTTGATAAATAAATCAGAATAAAAGATATGCAGGATCTTATTGTGTCTTTGCATATGCTTGATAGTCTTTTGCCAGTCAAATTTCCTTGATTGTTTATGTTTTTGAATTCATTAATTACAAGAATTACAACTTGGTTTCAGACATATGTTGATTGGAATTCTAAAACCATCACAAGGAGAGGTGTTGATGTATAATCGTCCTCAACAAAAGGCGAAGAACAGTCTTGGAATATGTCCTCAACACAATTCCTTGTTCCTCTAGTAAGTATGATCTTATTTTCCCCTCATCGTAGTTATAATTAATTAATTTTCTCACCATGTATTCAAGTCAACATTTACCTTTACTTAAAATAGATTTACATAAGGTTTGGATGATAAATATTTTTCCATATTAAGCTACCATTTGTCTGAAGTCAAAATATTTACCTTTATGCTCTATGTATTCTTGTTGTTCGAATCAACCATAATGTTTGCAAGTTTACGTGAATGAATAATGTGGAGGAAACTGGCTATCATAATATCTCGTGCTTTAATGAATCTATGTTTCACCATCTATTTTATAGTATGACTGTGATCGAGCACATGGAGTTTTATGCCGCTATCAAGTCTAACAGATCAGGGACTGTCGTGAAGGATGAAATTAAACAGTATGTGTCTGATAAATTTAATTTTAAGCTTCTACGTGTCATGTGCAAAAGGATCGGTAAACAATTTCATGAAAATTTCTTATAAAAAGCAAACTATTTACTCTCGTTTCATTTTAATAATAACAATCGAAAAAGAGATCAGTAATTCACACTCTGAAGCATCACAGTTCTTTTCCTCACTAACAAAACTTATAGAATTTAAACTTCATTTCGGTTTTCCCCTTGTAACCTCCATTAACTGTTTAAAAATCCATAACCTCTTGGGACACTGCTATAGGTTTCATTTACATGTTGGGTTTGAGTTGAAGGTCATGTCAACGAAGATATTGTTGCAGTTACAGTGGTTCTTTAATGCAGGTTGCTTCAGTGCAATATATGCCAATAAAACAAGTGGGTACGGTGATGAATCGTAATAACTTTAGTAATAGCAGTTTATGTACAATGTACCCATGCATAAGGTGACCTCACCATAGTAGTTTCCTCTAACAGTATAGAACCACGGCCTCGTGGAAAGGTATTTTAATTGTGTTTCAAGCCTCTATCAAACGTTATTTCAAACTAAATTTATGTGAAAGTTGCCCTTTTAGGCTACTCCAAGATGTGGATCTGTGGTATGTGCGCCATGCCCTGGTAAAGCACTTGTCAGGAGGAATGAAGAGAAGACTCTGTGTAGCGCTGGCTTTTGTGGGTGGATCAGAAGTCGTTATTCTTGATGAACCAACCAGTGGAATCGATCCCAATGGTCGTAGAGCTATATGGAATTTAATTGTCAGCAGGAAAAATGGTAGTTATAGCATTAAAACATTTTACGTTAGACTGTAATGTGTGGATTAAGCTGCTTAGATTTTGTTCAGTATTCATACATTTATCCAGACTTCATGTTGAGGATGTAACAGTATTTATTGGGAAAATGCATTTGTATCTTTGTTCATTCACTTAGCATTTAATGAAAGTATTTTACGTGCCATTATCTATCATGAAGACAAATTAGAACTTTGACTTGCACGTCATTTTTGTAGAATGTTTTAGACAAAAACATCATACCAGTTACACATGGATGATAGGTAGATAAATGGAATAAAGAAACCGAACATCCGTTAGCTGAAAGGCAAATGATGTATATTGATTGGGACCATATGATATTTGTATATATACATATCATTTTATCTGAGGCAAAAGTTTCATTTAAACTCACGCATGAAGCTAAACAAAACAAAAGTGGTTATCAGCTTGCTTCTGATGTAGACTAGAGTACTATCCCTGGCTTTGACCTCAGCAAAAGGCACATATATAAACAAAGCCCCACTACATCTCAACCATTCTTTCTGCCGATCACAGTCAACGGTTGGAGCGGGTTTCATATCACCTATTCTCAGTGGAGGGTACTAAAGGCACTAATTTTGGACAGCTATGTACTTTATTTTTATATTCTTGTTTGAGTTTAGTTCAGATTTTTTGCACCCTGTTTCACTTGAAATATTGAAACTTTCGGGGTAGATGCATCTTAGTGAGTCATACATTATCATCACAGAAGTAGATCACTGTAAACTACGTGTAATAATCTACTGACATAACCTTTATATTTTAGGTTTATTTCTTGAATTTCTTTTCATGCTTGAATCTTCAAACTAGACGATCGAATGCACTTCCAGGAGTGCTACACTGTTGCAATCCAATTAAATATCTGTGTCACACATGTCATATTTGACTAACCATGGTTTAATATCTGTGTTTAACTCATGGCCACGTAGGAATTTTGCACTCTATGTACATACTGTTATACACAGACTCATGAAAGCTCATATATCATGATGAATACTATATCATTAGAAAAGTTGGTTATTTTGACCAATAAACCCTTCACCCACTGCTTGAATTTTGCTTTTAAGTTTAAGCATGTTGATGCAAGAATCTTTAAAATAGATGAAAGTAATCTGTATTTACTAGTGCGACACTTGCAACAGAAGAAGGTCACTGCGCGCTATATTTAACAAGCACAAGCTTTGGCATTTAGCACAGGATTACAAACCTTATTCTGGTTCATGTTAAGCACATGGTGCTCTATCTAGAATCATACACATGATAAAGGTATTCGTCTTGAGTACTAAGCACTCATTATTATCCATAGTTTGCGCTTTGCTAACTTGGATTAAATTTTGAGCTGGTGTTTTTAGGTGCTGTTAACGTTAAAATTATGGCAGTACAATTTCATCGTTATCTGTATTTTGTTTCCTGACTTTGGTTCAGTTTTGCATGTGATACCTGAGCTTTTGGCGTGCTTAAAACATGCAACCCTAATCATGGACGGTTGTAAGGGAATGCATCTTTATAAGTATTCTTCCTTTATGGCAAAATGTTTATTCGGTTCAATGAAGACTATGTAATTTTGTGTTTACAGTTAAATTGTTGTGTGGTATTTATGGTAAAATCACGAAACTTTATTATTGGATGCATCTCTGTTAGTGCTGCACCAGTTATATACATCCAAGCCTAAATATAATGCAATTTATGACCGGTATTAGTGGAAGAAGGAATACAGTTACTTATCCCATGGTAAACTGTCTATAATAATTGTTTTACATATGATATTGAGATTGGTTACCCTCAGTACACGAATTGCATTGTACATGTGAACGTGTAAGAATTAAATATGTGGACTTAATATAATTCATGCCCCAGCTTTACCTGTTTTCTCAAATACCATATATAATCACTTATATATCAAGTCCACATTCACACTACACCGTCACAGATCAGCTAGCGCATTATGTTCTGACAAATCTGCATCTGTGCAGTCTGTCAGGAGCAATTAGTAGAATAAGCAAGATTATCCATTGCTCTGCTGGCTTATTATGCTACGGAAGACCAGGGTCTATATTTTTGGAGTGGGAGTTGAATAAAAAAAAAAACAAGAATATATGGTATGAATGCATGAAATATGCTCCCTATTGTTTGCATACTGACTGTCATTCCAGTCTTACTCAAAGTATGTGACGTCCATTAAATAACCTCTGTCTCCCAGAACCAATTATTTCGCAGAATGCAGGTGGTGTAAAAACCAGAAACTCACAACTGAGTTTGTAAATAATTTTAGAACCGACCAGACTTGTGTACCATTCAGCTATGTGGTAGTCAAATATATGTATATCCGCGTCTAGTAAATCTGAATCTGGTTTTGTTTTACTTTCTGACGGAGGCCAATACGCTAATGATTTGTTTATTTTACCTTAGGATGTGCGGTATTACTCTCCACACATCACCTGGATGAGGCTGACATACTTGGTGACAGAATCATTCTAATGCACAAAGGAAAGATTCTCTGCAGTGGTTCTCCGTTATTCCTGAAGCAAAGTGTTGGAAGTGGGTATAGACTTACCCTGACAAAGAATCTGCACAATGAAGGTAAGATAAAAAGTATAAAACTTACTAGGTGTAGAGTAAGATGTTTGTAAATACTGTCTTCCAGTTTACATTCGCTTAAAGTCCTGTAATTTGTCATTCTTGTCATCTTCAATAATGAACAGTTCAAAAAGTTCAAGATGTTTAAAAACATGCCAACAGCTCGAGAAGATGAAATGGAAAACACGAGACAAAGTTAAAGTGTTCAGCTAAGTTTAATAATTTCATTGCCATATCCTGAACGTCTTTTGCGATGAATCATTCCTTTCTAATTGCTATTTACCTGTGTTTGCAGATCATAATGTTGGGTCGATCCTCAGTTTGTTGCAAGCAAGAGTTCCTAATGCTAAACTGGTCAAGGTGGTGAACAATGAATACACCTTTATCTTACCAATACAGTCACAGTATAATGAGTTTGAACGCTTATTCTTTGACCTGGAAACGCAAAAGGAGACACTTGATATTTCTGAATATGCTCTGTCAGGCCCAACACTGGATGAGGTTAGTATGCAAATATAAACAGCAACAGGTAACAATGAAGGTTAAAGACAAGAAAAGTGTAGATGAATGGAGGAAAAATCAGAATGAAATTAAAGACAATAATTTAAATCATCTAGTTACTGTTATACTCATGTGATATTCGTACGCATTCAAAAATTACACGGTATCCCTTTCTTTGACAAGTTGTTTATGGTCATCTTTTTTGCTGTACAAATTATTTAAAGAAATCAATTATTTTATATCTTGAAGGTTTTCCTGAAGGTAAGTTCTGTCGCAAATATGGGTCAACCGCTCACTCCAGAAAATATAAGTGCAGCAACAGATGACAGTCTCAAGAGTGTGGATTGGAATGAGAAAGGAGATGATAGAAAGAATGAAGCACAACAGAAAGGTAAAGAATTGTTACAGTGGTCCTTTCTTGTAGACTATGTTTCTTTAATTTATAGTTCGTTTCATATTTACACAAAAGCACACAGCAGATGGTGTGTTGATATATAAAATGTTAAATGAATAATATCACAAGTAGCAGTGGTAATGTTACAAGTGTTTATTTTCGCTGTGATCAGATCTCAAAAGAAATTATTTTGATGTCATGTATACCGAGTTTCGTCTATCACAGGGAGCGAAGTTGCTAATTACTTTAAATCAATTTTGGTACAGTTACAACTATCAATGTAGAAAGAAGCCAAAGAAAACCTCCAAAATCAACGGGGTGTGCATTGAAGACTCAACAGCTTGGAGCTTTAATATCAAAACGATTCCACCACTATCGTCGCGATTGGAGAATGATTGTATCTGTGCTTTTACTTCCCATTGCGATGTTTGCCGCAGCACTGGGTTTCCATACCATTCGACCAGATGACTCTCAGGCCAGGAATCTTCTACTTACACCCCCTATGTACGGACCAAACAGCTACGTTTTTGTCAGGTAATGATTATGCTTATTCATAATAGTAATTATTTAAAATCTAAAGAGAATCCCTTCTCCTGATATAAAAATGGTACTTTGTTTGTGCTGCAGATAGTGGCCTGAAAGTAAAATAATTCGTTTAAATCTAGAAGATCTCTGTTCTCGTTAATCCTTGTGTGGAAATATCAGATCTAACATTTTGCTGATTCGTATGTCTACGTCATATGCCTATTATTTTAAATCATTAATAAAGAAGATAAATAAGAATAGTCTGTAATGCCATTTGTTACACTTTTTTATAATCTGCATAATCATTTAGCGCACTCTGTTGAACTAGAAGTTATTGCATCCTTATATGTGTTAATAAGTATAACTTTACCTTAAGGATATTTTCTTAAGTGTTTTTATTTTCAGTGATCCTGTTCAAGATCCATTAACTAGCAGAGTTATGGACATGTTTATCAAAGATCCTGGGATTGGTACAACGTGCATGAAAATCCAAAAAACTTTAGGGTAAAATTGAATAGATGTGTACAATACTACGCCTTTAAAAGAAACAATTCTCCAGCACATTCCGTTTATATTTGACATTGAATATAGTTTTACGGTCATTTAAATGTGCATTTGTTTTGATATTTTAGATGACACGATCAGGGAATGATATATAATTAATAATCATGCATATTGATTGCATGTGTTTTCTAGCACACAAATAATTATGAAAATCTTCGATTCATTTAGAAGGCAAACAAAACCTAAAATGTATTTAGATGATATCAGACCTTTGCTGCAAACATTGCAAGGACTACAATCCTTTTCCAACTGCTGATCAACATGTGAGTTACAATGAACCTTGACAATATTATAACTTTGAACTAGTTTCAGAACTAATCTTGCTTATGACACAGATTTATTTGGACTAATTTCCTTAACAACAAAGAATGCAACATCAAATGCTGACTGTGTACTAAGATACACATAATAAATGTAAATACCAAGAGGGAATATTTAAGCTTGTAAAATGCTATATAACCCATTCTTTTGAAATGTTTTCTTTAAAGATTCCCGTTCGAATGCATCCAAGGAGATAGTGCATTTACGAAACCGACATATACTGCCCGTCCCAACGCGACATGTAGATGTGATGACTACCGATACATGTGTGATGAAGGTGCTGCAGGCATACCTCCACCACAAAGGAGTACAATCACGACTGATATTGTCCAAAACATTTCTGGCTATGACATCGAGAAATATCTTCTGGACAGCTTCTTTAATTTCATGGAGAATAGGTTTGATCACTTTCTTTATCAAATACGTTTATTGCAACACAGGCAAAACATTCACGTCGGAGACAAAACCAAATCTATATATCATTGTAATGCTTTAGTATTGGTTATTAAATAATTATCAAATGTGCGATGATTTCGGTCAATAAGTGTATATTATTTGTGAAGATGTTCGTAATCACATATATTGAGTATATTTAATGCCTATTTAGTCTGTAATTGACTATACACAGAGGATTTTGAATGTTAAGGTAGATTTCATAGATGTGCTTATGAACAGAGGATATTGGATTTGAAATTAGTTTTCATTTTTTTATTCTTATCACATGATTTGAATAGCATTATGGAATATTTAATTCATCAACAAATTCCTAATTAAACGTTTGTGGTTTTGTTAAAGATTCAACTGTAAATATATTGCATTGCTTTGTGGAATTCCTGTATGACTTAAATTGGTGGTATATTGAAGTATGGCATACGATTTATTCAACCGCTGTATATGCTAATAAATATCAATAGCATGAAATAAAATATCTTATTAACTGTGTTTATTTTATGACGTTGATATATAACAAATTTACTTACTCATATGTTACCCCATTTAAAGATACGTGCATATTATCATGCATGAATCTACATGATGACTTTCTTGATATTTAAGATATGGTGGCTGGTCCTTCGAAAGTGCAACAGACTCTCTGTCTACATCAAATCTCACAGCCAAAGTTTGGTTCAACAACAAAGGGCACCATGCGATGCCAGCATTTGTCAATGCCCTAAACAATGCAATACTACGAGCAAATGTTGAGCTAAATGTACTAGGAAACCCAGCAGAGTACGGTAGGTCTTACTTCATGTAGTCTTAGTAATCTCACTGGGGCTTCATGATATTTCCCTAATTATATGTTATCAACTGGAACGTTTCAGTATTGCATGAAGAAAATGAGTAGTTTTAAATTTCCCAAGCATTGTTGCTTGCAAAACAAAAATATAAATTTGGCATATACAACCACACATTGCTGTCATTTCTGAAAAGAATAAATAGTGCATTTGTTTGTTTTCTTAAATAATAATAAAGGCTGAACCAGTTCCAATTATAATTTGAATGTGCGTCGTGTTTGTACGTCTTTTATATCCGAGCAACTACATTGCATTAAACGTTTCCCTGTTACTTTTAGAGTCATGCACTTTGAATATTTACCATACTCAACTTAAATACCTACAGATGTTATGTATGTGACATCAATGAGGAAAGAATACTGTGAAAAACACCAGACATCACCATTACGATATTTTCTTGTGTCGTTTCCAAATAATGAGAGTGAATATTTCACTCGTATCTGCCATGTGCATGCCTGCAAATTTTTTGAATTAAATTAAAATATACAGGTAGATCCATTTCTATCCTGTCAATAGAAACACATACATTCATATATATATATATATATATATATATATATATATATATATATATATATATATATATATATATATATGCATTTTGTTATTTTGTTTCAGGTATCACTGCATACAATCATCCCTTTACATTCAATAGAGAGCAACTCTCAAAGGAAACTATGTAAGTTAATCATTCTTTATCATAAAATGTGATATAAATTAATTTCCCAAAATACATATTTGTTTAAGTTTGGATATGTTATTGACTTCCAACTACCTACAAATGAAGATAAAATATATAAATTAAGGATCATTATTACAACTGCTTCTAAGTAGTAAAATCCAAATGCAAACAATATAGTCCCTGTTCTTCCGTAGCATGATATGTGCCAGCAGATGAGGGTCTACGATTTTCTACCAATTACTCCTAACAAACTGCATAGCCCCAGGTCTGCTGGACTTGTCTGTTAAGCAAATACATACAGTAAGAGTAGAGGATCAGTACTATCCTAGTATTCATGTATTTATTTTATATTACGGCTGTCTAGAACTAACTGAAATGATGCAATACTCTGTTTTGTTTCAGATTACAAAATGCGTCAGACATGGGGATATCACTTATCATCATATTTGCCTTCACCTGTGTCCCACTGGGACTCATTTTATTCGTCATTAATGAAAAGAGCAACATGGAGAGGCATTTGCAGCGTGTAGGAGGTGTTGGAACTTTTATGTATTGGATGACGTCACTTATATGGGACCTGGTAAGTAATGGCTTGCTCATTTAGATACATGTTTCAAACCTCAGTTATATTTGACATTGTAGACTTGTAACATCTCATGTAATATAATAAATCATTGGCATTTTCAACTATAATTTAAGCATACTTTTTTCAGTTTTTGACATTAATTTGTAAGGGTAGGAAAGATGATGCATTCATTAGGCCATGCATAACAACTGTTTTGTAGCTGTTTGCTATTTATTTCAGTTAGTTGCCAATATGAACTCTGCGAGAACTGAAAAAAGAAAGTTCAACCTAAAATCATGTCTACGTCTGGTTTGGTAGATTCATTAGATGTGTATGGAGGTTTCTTTATTTATAATATAGTAAGTAGTGTAGTGGGGTACTTTAGCGTCAATGGGAAAATACATTACAGACCCCCACCCGCGGTACTATAGCGTCACGATTTTTGGCGTCAGAAAATCACCCTGCGGTACTTTAGCGTCAATGGGAATTTTGTATAGGAAACCACAGCCTGGGGTACTTTAGCCTCAACGGGAATTTAGTATAGGGACAAGAGGAATGGTACAGGTAAGATGACGTCACGGTACTGGACATTTGCAACAATGTAGCAATGTAGCACCGTGACGTCATGCCACCTGTGTCATTTCTATACAAAGTGTGTAGAGACTGAGACAGACATATACTAATACAAGCCCGAGATTTATATATAAAGCATTATCTAGACCTGAAATTATGTTGACGGTGTTCATAAATTTGCATAATTATAATGGTGCTATAAATAGTTATAATCAAGGAAAAGACTAACGCCAAAATGGATGTGACTAAAAATAACGCTAAAATTACGAAATTGTCCCAGAATTTAACGGAGACTAAACATGTCCCTGAACATTAGGTTACATTGGTTTAGACTAAAATTAGTACTAAAATTACGACATTGTCCCGGACTACAGTGGAGACTGAGAAAATCTGGAACATTAATATTCAAATAACTGTGACTAAAAGTAACGCTAAAATTACGAAATTGTCCCAGAATTTAACGGAGACTGAACATATCCCAGAAGATTAAATTATATTTGTTTAGTCTAAAAGTAGTACTAAGATTACCAAAATGTCCCAAACTCTAGTGGAGACTGAGAAAAACTCCGGAAGATTGTATTCAGATTGCCGTGACTTAAAATATTGCACTAAATTTCCGAAAAATTTAGCGGACTTGAATGGAAACTGATAACTAGCCAGATGTTTTGGTTGTCAGAAATGGCAAAGACAAAGTGTAGCACTAAATTCTGAAATTGCACCGGACTTTAGCGGAGACTGAAAATAATCCATAGATAAATTTTAAAAATGTTACCAAGACTTAAAATAGTACTGAAATTATTTAAACTCATACCGACCTTTGCGGAAACTGAAAAATTGTAAATAAAAAATTAAAATAAGCGATACTATAGCGTCAATGGGTATTAGTATTACGGGACCCTACTTTTTCTACTATAGCGTCAAGATTTATAGCGCCAATGGGAATTAGCATTACGGGACCCTACTTTGTACTATAGCGTCAAGATTTATAGCGTCAAATGGCACACCCTGGGACACTATAGCGACAATGGGAATTTTGTATGGGAACAATAGGAATGGAACAGGTAGGGTGACATCACGGTACTGGACACTTGCAACAGAGAATAATGTTTTTGTGAGTTAAACATAAATTATACAACAACTAAAATATTTTTAGGCAAGAAAGAGTAAATCTTTTTGAGGCAATGGATTGACCCATACACATAAATTATACAACAACTAAAAAATTTGTAGGCAAGAGAGAGTAGACATCTTTTCGAGACATATGAATGGCCTTGACCTAAAAAATTTGTAGGCAAGAGAGAGTAGACATCTTTTCGAGACATATGAATGGCCTTGAATGGGGTCGTTTAGTTTTCTTCTACTTTCCTCCCTTCTTCTCCACCAGCACCCCATCTTCTACAGTACATTTTTCTTCTTTTTCTCATCCTTTCATCTATTTATAGCTACGACCTGTGGAAAACCCAAGTCTATATTTATAACCTCAAAATTTCAAGCTTCATTGACGTCACTGAAAAGGCTGACCCGACTACGCGATACTGTGTAAATTCCCATTGGACAAACCCAAGTCTATATTTATAGCCTCAAAATCTCTAGCTTCATTGACGTCACTGAACTGGCTGACCTGAATACGCGATACTGTAGGTAGGTAGGTAGGTGAATTGAATTTAATATGGATAAAGGAAGTTTTATAGGGACAAAGACCAATACACACAAAAGAAAAGGAGAAAGAAAAAACCAATATCTACTATCCACACCAACAAACGAGAATGCATAAAACACACACCTACTTACTATCCACACCAACGGACGCGAAAGCATAAAACATACACCTATTTACTATCCACACCAACAAACGAGAAAGCATAAAACACACCATACCTACTATCCACACCAACGGACGAGAACGCATAAAACATACACCTATATACTATCCACACCAACGGACGCGAAAGCATAAAACACACACCTATTTACTATCCACACCAACGAATGAGAATGCATAAAACACACACCTATATACTATCCACACCAACGAACGAGAAAGCATAAAACACACACCTATTTACTACCCACACCAACGGACGCGAATGCAAGAAACACACACCTATTTACTATCCTCACCAACGAACGAGAAAGCATAAAACAAACACCTATTTACTATCCTCACCAACGAACGAGAAAGCATAAAACACACACCTATTTACTATCCACACCAACGGACGAGAAAGCATGAAACACACACCTATTTACTATCTCACCAACGAACGAGAAAGCATAAAACACACACCTATTTACTATCCACACCAACGAACGAGAAAGCATAAAACACACACCTATTTACTATCCTCACCAACGAACGAGAAAGCATAAAACACAGACACATATACTATCCTCACAAACGAATGCGCATGCAAACACACACACACACACACACACACACACACACACACACACACACACACACACACACACACACACACACACACACACACACACACACACACACGCGCAACAGTAAAGGGGTCAGTGTTTATAGTCACACTACTTTGCATTCACACCAATTGGCAACTGGAATAGTCTCTCTTGTCTAGAGATTTGGTTAGCCCTGAGAAGGGCTGTTTTTTCTTGGAACTCCAATTGCACCTGGCTAATGGTTGCACCTACCTGGTCTGGCCTCACATACGCATCGCCGGCTCCAGTCCTGTTCCCAATTGATGTTTGTTCTTGGGAGAGCAGAAGGAGCTTCAGTGGCTTCACTATCCCAGTTTTCAGTCTGAGGGATAGTGAAGACTTGTTCCCTCTGTCTTCGCCTGTGCCAGATCCGGGGATAATTTTGCTGAAGCTGCGGCTCCCACTCTTGCCGCTGTCTCTCCAACTCCTCCAAGGCCTCTTGCTCCCAGTTTTCTGTTTGAAGGACAGCGGCTCTTGGTACAGGTTTTGGCTGACGTTGTTGTTGTGGATGTGGTTGAGGAGGTCGTACTGGTTGTGCAGGTGTCCTCACCTCAGGTTTGACCTCACACTGAGGTCTCATGAAGAGGTGAGGCAGGATCCTTCTTTTCATTTCTTTCTCTTCTTCCTTCTTCTTTTCTCTCTCTCTCTCTTCTTCTTTTAACCTGGCTTCCTCCTGTGCCGCCTCCATAGCCAGCTCAACCAGGAGAAGCCTGGCTTGCTCCAGGTGCATCTGGAGTTCCAACAGTTCTTGTAGTCTGCTCATCTTCATTTTAAGTTGACTAGTCCACAATGGTAGACAGACTGACGAGTGCTCTGCTTTATATTTCTGGAGCACGAACCTGAAGGAAAACATCCCCTGGCACCAAAACTTACCATAACCTAAAACAAAACATCAAACGCGCGAACTTAAAAGAAACACTCACGTTGACTTTTTTACTTTTTACTTACAAACACAAACATGCACGATTTGACAAGACAGAGAAAACAAAGGGTGGATTTTTTACTGACAAAAGAAACGAAGTGCTTATAGACACACTTCTATTTATTTTTTAAAGACACAAACACAAATTTGTTTTGGCAAATTGAATTAGTATCTCTTTTCTAGATTATTGAGGTAGCCCTGAAAAGGGCTCTTTTTTCTTTGTTGATGGGAAGTGATGGCAATCTTTTTCTTTACCGACTAAGATTGCGTCCCCGTCTGGCAGCAGGCTTTCCTATACGATACGGTCTGCTTCTGCTGAAAGAGAAGGAGAACTCTTTGGTGTCCACACGGCAGTCGACAAAACCTCTGTCTGGTTCTTGCTGCTGCTGCTGTTGCTGCTGCGGTTGTTGTTGCTGTTCTCTCTGCTTCTGAAGTCTGTACTTCTCTGTCCATTCTTCTTGTTCTTTCTTGATTCCCTCTCTAAAGACCTCTTCTACTAGGTCCTGGGCTATGGCTAACATCCTGACATTCTCTATCTCTTCAGGCTTAGGTATCAGGTTTAGCCTGACGCGATGTAAATTGACGCAAGCTTCGTTCAGCATGGCTAGTCTGGAAGGCATGTTCATAGGTTGACTAGTCAACAGTGGATGGTCAGACTGGAGAACAACTCGCTTTATATGGTTCAAACGCGGACGCGATAGAAAACATCCCTACTCGGTTTTAGTGTCGGAACGTTATGATAGCGAATGTCATGGTGAGGGATAGAGAGAAAGTCAAAGAGGAAATATTCACAGTGCTTTTTGAAAACAAACAACAGACACATTTTTTTTTCTTCAAAACACAACATTTTTTATTCAACCAACAATCAGCTACTAACCATTAACAAGTAGCAATAACATCAAACAAATTAATTTTGACAAGGTTGACAACGTTGTGAAATCATGTGATATTTCCATTGATGGAAGTCATGAGACCATTGATGTACACTACGTTTCCTAGCTAAAGACAAAAGATAGCCATAATGGTCACAAAACCATCGATCTACTTTCTCATCGTTTCTAGAAGAGTGACAATCAAAATAAGTCACTAAATGTTCTAAAGGATATCCAAGACTGCGTTGATGAAGAAAATACACACAATATTGTCCACACACCATGGAATCTGTGCCTTGTAATTTCAAATTATTGAATCGTGTCGTCTGGGCATTTCTTCTCATAAAGTCAATGATGTCGTCTTCCAAAGGGGGTAATCCATACGAATCAAAATACTCCACACAATCGTCTCGAGGGAAGTAGACGGCAACCCAGTGAGTTCCTGGGAGATGACTTTCGTCCGTGTTGATGACATAAGCTTGATGGTCTTGAGGTTTGCGATGAGGTAGTTCATCTTTAGCGCACACGACAGGATTCCAAGAAGCAGTATACGAACTGTTGTTCAAAAGGTAATAAAGTTCCCCGGTATCCATTTTTTGTTGTGTTGTTTTTTTTTCACAGGTAATGATAAGTCATCAATTCAATTCTGACTTTTTGTTTGAAACGATCTGTCAAGTAGCCGTTTCTTCGCCTTGTCTCCGCACTCTGGGCTAAGAGAGCTTCGATGCGATAGATCTCTAGAGTAGTCAATGGACGACAGGAATGATCACGCAAGCCTTTATACCACTCATGCAACACTGGTTCTTCCGAGATAAGACTCCAAGCGTAGTCCAGATACTCGTCCAATATTTCTTCTTGGCTTATCATCATACATTTATCGTGTTGAATTTGACTGGGATGATCATTTTGACATCCATAACAATATTTCTTCGTCAATTCCGTAATTGTATCCGCCAGGTGTTTGGCAAAACAGGACACTAAATGTTGTTCTTGTTCTGACCATCTGGACATTACCACTACCTCGTTCTCTTTGTCTTGGTCTTGGGGTTCTGTTTTCACGCTATCCTCCCATTCCATGTCCAAAGATTCTCTACCGTTCAATGAGGGATAAGAGTCTTCCATTGTTTCTAATAGTCTAGAATGACTTCTCTCAAACTGTTGATTTCGATGGTATTATCGAATTCGGCATACAAGATGACGTTGACCGTCTCGGTGAGAGCTTCTGCAACCTGAAGTTCCACACGCAGTTGACCGGATTTTATATTGTGGAAATGTCCCTCGTCGCTGCCTTGATCTGGAGTGAAATCAAAGGCCCACAAAGTGTAACCTCCGACATACTCTTCGTACGAAATACCGTGACTGGTGTTGGTTCCTAGTTGCCCCGTAGCTTCGTACAGGGACAAGTACGATCTCAAGTAATTTTTCTGGGCAAAGTTAGGATCGAAGGGTCTGGTACACAAGGTCTTCCCATCGCGACTGACTTCGATCTTGGAGATTCTGTAGTGTTTAAACTGGGAAGGATTTTGATCGTGGGCTCCGTTGAGGGCTGCATTACTGACTATGCCAACGATTAAACATTTGAGTAACTGTCCTTGGAACAGATGATCTTCGATCTTGGATCGGAGTCCAGCAGCAATGGTGAATGTTTTCACTTCTACACGTCGTATCGGATACTTGGCGGTCGATCTGCTCAATGTGTGACTGATGTCGTTTCCCGCTTTAGGTAACACTTCTACGCGTCGCACGTAAAGTCTGGCTTCTTGGATGATGGTTTTGCACTCGTTGGCATGAGCCATCAAATGGAAAGCGACACTGCTGCGATTGAGTCTCAGGCGAATATCCACTCCGTTGAGCAAATACTTGTCTTGCAACCACATGTCCAAATGCAAACGATCCATCAGTTCTAAATTACGACCTTGCAGAATTTTCCTTCGACGGTCGTTAAAGCCCACATTGTGAGGATCGTCATCGGCTGTCAGGGCTGTGTCGTTAAACTTGTTCTCACCTGCGGTGTCAGGTTTCCAAACGACGCAAGCATCCAGATGAATGTTCTTGGCCTCTTTTCCGTACGTCAAGAGATTTTCCAGGTACGCTCGGTAAGGGTAAGTATCCATGCTACTGCTGACCAGTTTGTTATTCAAGTACAAATCCACTTCGCTGAACAAGGAATGCATGAACTTGTTGACGGGAGCTACTCTGGTGTCGTCTCCCAGATTGGTGTTGTCGGTTTTGATCACTTTCAGTTTCAGATACAAGTAACTGCTATTCAGATCGATGTAATCTTCGGGTTGTCCTTTGATTTCAAATTCGATGGGAGCTGAATCCGTCAAAGAGGAGACGGGATGAAATTCGACCCATTGGGATTCTTGCATTGTCATCATGGTGGGTGGCATGGCAAACAGATCCAGTTCCGACTTGGAACAAGCACAAGAGTCTCGGTGCATCATTTTCTCTGATTTAATAATCAAAAACGTCTAACTCTCGGACAGTTTTTCTTTTCTTAGTCTTTCTAGCTCTAGGGGTGTGAAGTCCTCTCAAGGGATGTTTTCGTCGTCTTTTTCTGCCTTGTCCTTGCTGTAGTGTCAGGGAAGCAGGACTGTCTGACTCGGCATCGCCCAGGGTATTTATATAGGAGTTTCTCGCTGGCCCAAAATGTCTTTACCCGTTTGAAGCAAGACATTTTTGCCTGCTCTCAACAAAGCTTCTTTGGGGTTTTGTTTGTCAATGATGACATTTTGGAGAAATTCTTTACCTTGCGTCAACGCGGCATCTTTCAAGGCGTGCAATCCCCGTGTCACCATCAGTTTCAAAACGGGAACCACTGTGCGAAAGGCCGATTTGAGCATATTACCTAAACCATGTCCTCACTGTCGAGCGACTCCTTGGTACACATAATACATGACTGACAAAAAGTTAAAGTAATCGTTTTTGAAAATGGAGTTTCACTGTGACTTTCCCTTTGGTGAATGGAATATTTTGTCCCAGATCTCCTTTTATAGTAATGTTGACAGTGTCGAAATAAGACTTACTGACGGGCAAATAGTGAGGATGTACAAATTCGCGGTGAACGTGATAGGTGTTTCCATCTTCTTCGTCAGCGTTCGTGGCAGAATCCACTTTGAAAGGAATGACACGCAGTAACGGTACGGAGGTATGTCCCACCACGTTGTATTCCGCCACATCGGAGTACACAAAAATCAAATTCAGTCCTTGGTTCATTTCTACAGGGAATCAAAATATTTCGCAAAATCCAAGTTGCCAGTAATGGCTGGTGTTTCGTTTTTCATCTTGATCAGCTTGGGGTCTCCACCTAAAATATCATACAATTCAGGACAAAATGTAATATCCAATACTTTGTCCTCTGAAAATTTCATCATTAGACGACGAGCTATTTTGTGCTACTCGAGGGTGATACTTTTTCTGGTTCTCTTCAAGGCTTTGGCAAACACGGCATTGAATTTGGTAAAAATCGTGTTCACCAAATGTTGACCACTAAAATAATAACCTGCAGGAATGGTCAACAGATAGGTGAATCGTTTAGTTTTGGGGTCTTGTGATTTCATAGAGTCAGCTACACTGCTATGTTCATCCAAGGCTTGTTGCACTTGTTCGTCATAAACTTCTACCGTAAAAGTGTTTTGATTTTCGATGATGTTTTTGATTTGTGTAGGGTGAATTATTTCCACTAAGGCCACTTCCCAACGGGCTTCGTAATCCAATTGGATGGCCTGAGGTAATCTGGCCGTGTAACAGCACAAGGTATTATTGGGAAACACCTCCATGGAACTATCACTGGGTAACGTTAAGTAAAATTGGTTGTTCATAATTCCACAGTTTTAGTGTCCGAGGAGTCACTGGAAGTCAGAGGAGTGTCTAAAAGAGGATGGTTATGGTGACTGTTGGGAGGGGGACTAACGTTGGACACAAGACTCCCGTTGTTGTTTCAGTTGGAGGAATATTTCAGAGACGGATTGGGAAGAAGGTAACCAGTGCAACTGCTGAGTTAAATGGTCCACAATTGTTTGTCTCCTTGTTGTAAACTCAAATTGGCAATGGCAGCACCGATGACACAATTCACCACAAAGATTTGGCAGAAAAAGACGATTTACGTTTTAGGCACACGTTCTCCACACCACACCCACAAGGGTTGCTTTTGTAGATCTTGCAGAGAAAAACTGGGGGAAGGAGTGGTCACTGTAGTAACGGAGGCTGTATTGAAGGGCATGATGATCACTTCTTTTTATAGTCAATGAGTTGCGAAGCGTCGATCTAAGAGTCAAAACTGGGAGGATATCCTTTCCAACGCACTTTGACTTCTTTGACACGTCGTTTTGCCATTTGTCGGGTTCTTCGATCGAGAATGCTTTCGATATCGTACACGTCGTCTTCCTTTTTGGTCACACGTTGTAACTCGGGCAAGTAAAACGTTCCTTTTAACACTTCCCCGTTCATGTCTTCCAATTTATAGACGGGAGGATGACGGCCACTCACACGTTAGGTGACACGAAACAATTCGGTGGTCCAGTTGGGTAAGTAACCTAATTCGAAAGTGCGTTTGGATTTGCCAATGCGCACCCAATCTCCTAATGCCAACACTCCACCTTTCTGGGGGACACGCACTGTCGGGGACGTTCCAAACAGACGCTCGAAGACGATCACTTCGTTGTCGGGAGTTACTTCTTACGGGGCACGTCCGATGCTCCGATGGTAAGATTGGTTGTACGATTGGACGAGGTGTGGCAAGACGTCGATGTACTTGAAAGTGCGTTGATGCGTACAATATTTCCACATGCGTTCTTTCAAGGTGCGTTGAAAACGTTCCACGATGCTAGCTTTGGTTTCGGGATTCTCGGTGGTGAAAAAATGTGTGTCACGTTTCTTGAATTCTTTTTGGAAAGCTTGGTTCAGAAATTCGGTGCCTTTGTCAGATTGCCATCGAAGAGGGTGACGCCCACTTTGTTTCAACACCAGTTGGAGGGCTCGCACTGACTCACTGCTCGATTTGGAAGTCAATGGCACGACCCAAGCAAATTTGGAAAAGACGTTGATGACACAAAACAAATATTTGTAGCCACGATTGTGGGTGGCCAAATGAGAGACATCGGCTAAATCGGCTTGCCATTGATGATCGATGAATTCCACTCGGGTGCGACTTCTGGAAAATTTTCGTCGAATGGGTTTGTGTAAGGTGTACGTGACTTGTTCTTGTAACCAGCGTTGCACTTGAGGTAAACGAACACTTTTCAGTCGAGTTTTGGCAGCACAATAGAATTTCTGAGCTCCTCCGTAACCTGCAGGATGGGATGGATCGTAGTAAATGCTGGCTAACAACTTCTCCATTCTTTTAATAAGTGATCCACTCTTCGCTGATGGTACTCTGAAGTGGTTTAGAAACGGCTTTACGTGTCCAATGTGCCACAGGAGTAGAAGTCGAAGGTAGTTTTGGTGGTAGTGGTGGTGGTGGTGGTGGTAATGGAATGGCCTTGGTCTTCTTTTCTTTTTGCACTTCTGCTTTCCCTTCTTTCTTTTTCACTTCTGTCGAAGGTGGAGTGGACATCATCTTTTTAACCCAAGCTTTAAGTTCTTCTCGTTGGGGTGTAGGGGAAGGGGTCAACAAGGACGCTGCAATCTTACTAGGGATGGGAGCTGCTGACGGTGTTTGCAAGACATCTCTTGCCTCTCCTTCCTCAGGCAACCGTGGGGCTACATATGTCTTGACCACTGGGAGTGGTAGTGGTTGTGGTGGTGGTGGCAGTGGTGGTGAACTTTTCAAAAGAACCTTAAAATCTTTCAGAGTGGGTAGAGCTGTTTCGTCTAAAGCTTTCTGGTGAAAGAGTTGCAGTCGTTGCAACAATTGACCGTACCGTTGCGATTTTTCCGTTTCTGACAAATCGCTGCGATCCATCAAGGATTGCAGTTCGTGTTGTAACTGGGACATCTAGGTCAAATGAGGATTGGGAGGTAAATGCGGTGTTCGTTGTTCTTGCCAACGATGGTATTCCATCCATCGTTTGTAAGGCACTAAAGCTAGTTTTCGTCCTTCCATTGGATTTCAAGGATCACGTCTGAGATCTTTTGACTCCAGATGTCCCTTTTATCTTCTTGGATCTTTTAATCTTCATCCTCCCAGGATGTTTCCCAAGAGTCCTTTCAGCAAAGGTCCTCCTACGGTTCCCATTACTCCTTTCAGTAAGGGTCCTCCTATTGTACCCATTACACCTTTCAGTAACATGGGTAAAAAAGGAAAAATGCCTCCGCGTTGCACCAACATCTTTTTCTTTTGACCAATGGGGATTTTCTTTTGGACCATTTGGCGAAGAACGTGTCGATGTTTGGCTAAGCATTCTTTCTGGTGTTTAGACAAAGGTATTGTGCCTTTCAAGACATTCAGACAACATTCGCACACGGTATCGATGACATCTTTGGAGGCAGTTTGAATGAGATTTTTCGCATGGGTGGAGGAGCTTTGGACAGGACGGACAACATGTCCGAATGTTTGGCTAAACGAGGTGGCAGTCCTTTCCTTTTATTTCCTTTGGGGGTAGAAGAGGAATGTCTTTTTTGGGGTGACATCTTTCTCGATTGGTTTGTTGGTTCCGTGGCACACAGCAAAAAATACTCTAAAGTCGATGACTTGTCACACGGTCTTTTATCCTTTCTGGGGGACTATCGATTCGTCATAATGGTGACGATGTGTTTTCCAAAATCACCAAAGAATCCTCCTCTTTGGTGACTCCTCTTTTCCTTTGGACGAGTGTGTCTTTTCTGGGGGTGACGTCTATGTTTGACTAAGCGTTTTTTCGGATGACGAAACTGTCTTTTTCTTTTTCCTTTCTGGACAGGAGAACGACAATGAGGAGACATCTTTTGGTGCACAACATACACTGAAGTCCATGACTCGACATGCATCCTTTTATCTTTTTGGTTTCTTTAGGAAGTTAAAGAACGCGTTCTCTAACTTTGCGGCGTGATTATCTACTAACTTATCCATATTAGTGTAAAATCCTCCCCTTTGGTGGCTTCTCCTTTTAGTCTTTGGACGAGTGTGTCTTTTCAGAGGGTGACGTCGATGTTTGGCTAAGCGCTTTTTAGGATGACGTGACTCTTTTTCGTTTTCCTTTTCCTTTTTGGCCCGAAGAAGGAACACGATGGTAACGGTGTGTACTTCTTGGAGGGGACATTTTTGGGTGTGGAGCAGCACAAAAACACTGATCCGTATTGTTTGCCTCAGGTCTTTTTATACTGGAATGCGTCGCCACTGATTGTCTTTACGTCGTATCAACTTGATGACAGGCAACACACATCGTGGAGGAGTTCGCAACGGACTAAATCGGGCCAGTTCTTGCTTGGACAAATCCAGTAAACTCTGTAACACACCCGTTTTCTCTTGGACTTTGATTTTGGGGGCAGGTACTTTGTGAGCAGCGGCCACTGCCGCTAAAGAGGAAGAGGGTGTCACCGCTGAAGGAGAAGTTTGTGGAGACACTCTCTTGCGGGTAGAAGCTGTTTTCTGTGGACTTTTCTTTTTCTGTTTCTGAGGCTGTGACCTGGTCTTGACACCGTTGCTCTTTTTCTTTTTCTTTTGGGTACGTTTGGGCGCAGCTTTTATCTTGGGAAGATCTTTGGTAGCATTGGGATCCCATCTGAAGAGGGAACGAATGATGACACCTCCTAGAGAACCGCTTCCTCCAGGTTTCGAAATGATTTGCTTTTCGGTTTGAGTGTCAATGCGAGGATCGGATAAATGCGTCAAGGCTACTTTGTTTCTCTCAAAATAACGTTTGGTTTGATGTGGAATCTGAATGATGCCTTGCAGTAATTGACGTGCTGTCACCGTAAACCATCGTAAGACTTCTTTGAGACTAGCTTCTAAGACACGAGCACGTATTTGTTGATTTTGTTTGCGACTGATAACGTACAAGGCACGAATCAATTTGATGGAAAGATGAGACTGAAGGGACATCATGTTGACGATGCGTGAGACACAGCCAAAGTGACGGAGGTTTTTATAGACTTTTTTTGGTGATTGTGATTGTTGTTAAGTCGACGAAGGGGACGTGTACACGACAGGCCCTCCGTCTTGGCACCAGAGATGAAACAGATGGGTACGAAATCGCAAATAATCGGGAGTAGTGGGTTTTAAATCCACGAGTAAATAAGCATGTGGGGTTTGAGTGGCATCGTCGCACGCATGAGTCAGCCAAGGTGTTCCTAACTGTTTGGCTAAGACTTGTACTTGCGATTTATCTCTAGGGCTTTTAAACAACACCACGTAATGAGCATTGAGACTGATGGTACGATGGGCTTTACTTTGTTGAAACAAATTTTGGGTGATGTAAATGACACTGTCATTACGATGATACCCTTTGCGCGTAACCAGAGTTTAATTTCTTCTTCGTCTTCTCCAAACATGTCGTCAAAAATAACCAGATGGTTTTGACTAGGGTCAGACACGATCCCGTCGTCTTCGCCAGGAATGCCGTCCACAAAGACGATAGAATCGCCTTGACTTTCTCGCAGAAGGCTGTACGCCGATTGCCACTCTTTGTAACACCACACGATTCGTTGAGGTGGACGATCGATCAAACGATGTTTATGTTCGATCAAACGTTTGACAAATTCGGTTTTGCCTGAACCGCTAGGTCCGGCAATGAGCATGTTAAAGGGATGGCGAAGATACAAGGCCTACCAACTAGTCCTATCCACGTGTTCGTCAATGACTTTGAAAGTGGGGGAAGAGGGAGCAGAGACAGTAGAGGTAGCCATAGTGGTGTAAGAAATGTCACTTTTGACACGAGGACAGAAAAGATAAGAGTTTTTATACTTTTTTCACCACTCGTTTATTTTCATCTTTAATTGTGAACAACACGAAAGATAAAAATACATAAAAGCCAAATGGTTAAGTACATGAATATAAGACACATCAAAACGATCATAGTGGAATATAAACAAGTCTCTGTACAACATTTTTGGTGATCAAGAGGTGGAATTGTAGGGACAGTGTGTAATGTTCTTATAGTCTCTACACTCCTTGGCACAGTCACACAAGTGTCCTTCGGGAATGGTCTTTCGGGGGTGTCGATAACTGTCCTGTCCTGTACTGAAGGGAGTGGTTCTTCTGGGAGTGGTAGTCCGTTTTTATACCTCTTTTTGTCGGAGGCAATAAATGTACTTTCTGCAAAGAGATGGTCGTACTCCAGTGGCAAATCTAAATTGTTTTGTCACTAACCTTCACATCACTACCGTTCAGAAGTGTCCTCTTGAACTAAGTTTACGCTGCGTAAAAGATTTTGGTAACCCTCTAACTCTTCTTCTCATTCGTTGGTGTGGAGAGTACATAGGTGTATGTTTTATGCGCTCGCGTTCGTTGGTGTGGATAGTATATAGGTGTGTGTTTTATGCATTCTCATTCGTTGGTGTGGATAGTAAATACGTGTGTGTTTTATGCTTTCTCGTTCGCTGGTGAGGATAGTAAATAGGTGTGTGTTTTTTGCATTCTCATTCGTTGGTGTGGATAGTAAATAGGTGTATGTTTTAAGCTTTCTCATTCGTTGGTGTGGATAGTATATAGGTGTGTGTTTTATGCATTCTCATTCGTTGGTGTGGATAGTATATGGGTGTGTTTTATGCATTCTCGTTTGTTGGTGTGGATAGAATATGGGTGTGTGTTTTATGCATTCTCATTCGTTGGTGTGGATAGTACATAGGTGTGTGTTTTTTGCATTCTCGTTTGTTGGTGTGGATATTATATATGTGTGTGTTTTATGCATTCTCGTTTGTTGGTGTGGATAGTATATAGGTGTATGTTTTATGCGTTCTCGTCCGTTGGTGTGGATAGTAAATAGGTGTATGTTTTATGCTTTCGCTTCCGTTGGTGTGGATAGTATATAGGTGTGTGTTTTATGCATTCTCATTCATTGGTGTGGATAGTAAATAGGTGTGTGTTTTATGCTTTCTCGTTTGTTGGTGTGGATAGTAAATAGGTGTGTGCTTTTTGCATTCGCGTCCGTTGGTGTGGATAGTAAACAGGTGTGTGTTTTATGCGTTCACGTCCGTTGGTGTGGATAGTAAATAGGTGTGTGTTTTATGCATTCTCATTCTTTGGTGTGGATAGTATATAGGTGTGTTTTATGCTTTCTCGTTTGTTGGTGTGGATAGTATATAGGTGTGTGTTTTATGCATTCTCGTTTGTTGGTGTGGATAGTAAATAGGTGTATGTTTTATGCGTTCTCGTCCGTTGGTGTGGATAGAAGGTATGGTGTGTTTTATGCTTTCTCTTTCGTTGGTGTGGATAGTAAATAGGTGCATGTTTTATGCTTTCGCGTCCGTTGGTGTGGATAGTAAGTAGGTGTGTGTTTTATGCATTCTCGTTTGTTGGTGTGGATAGTAGATATTGGTTTTTTCTTTCTCCTTTTCTTTTGTGTGTATTGGTCTTTATCCCTATAAAGCTTCCTGTATCCATATTAAATTCAATTCACCTACCTACCTACCTACCTACCTACAGTATCGCGTATTCAGGTCAGCCAGTTCAGTGACGTCACTGAAGCTAGAAATTTTGAGGCTATAAATATAGACTTGGGTTTTTTCCAATGGGAATTTACACAGTATCGCGTATTCAGGTCAGCCAGTTAAGTGACGTCACTGAAGCTTGAAATTTTGAGGCTATAAATATAGACTTGGGTTTGTCCAATGGGAATTTACACAGTATCGCGTAGTCGGGTCAGCCATTTCAGTGACGTCACTGAAGCTTGAAATTTTGAGGTTATAAATACAGACTTGGGTTTTCCACAGGTCGTAGCTATAAATAGATGAAAGGATGAGAAAAAGAAGAAAAATGTACCGTAGAAGATGGGGTGCTGGTGGAGAAGAAGAAGGGAGGAAAGTAGAAATAAACTAAACGACCCCATTCAGGGCCATTCATATGTCTCGAAAAGATGTCTACTCTCTCTTGCCTACAAATTTTTTAGTTGTTGTATAATTTATGTGTATGGGTCAATCCATTACCTCAAAAAGATTTACTCTTTCTTGCCTAAAAATATTTTAGTTGTTGTATAATTTATGTTTAACTCACAAAAACATTATTCTCTGTTGCAAGTGTCCAGTACCGTGATGTCACCCTACCTGTTCCATTCCTACTGGTCCCATACAAAATTCCCATTGACTCTATAGTGTCCCAGGGTGTGCCATTTGACGCTATAAATCTTGACGCTATAGTACAAAGTAGGGTCCCGTAATACTAATTCCCATTGACGCTATAAATCTTGACGCTATAGTAGAAAAAGTAGGGTCCCGTAATGCTAATTCCCACTGACGCTATAGTATCGCTTATTTTAATTTTTTATTTACAATTTTTCAGTTTCCGCAAAGGTCGGTATGAGTTTAAATAATTTCAGTACTATTTTAAGTCTTGGTAACATTTTTAAAATTTACCTATGGATTATTTTCAGTCTCCGCTAAAGTCCGGTGCAATTTCAGAATTTAGTGCTACACTTGTCTTTGTCATTTATGACAACCAAAACATCTGGCTAGTTATCACTTTCCATTCAAGTCCGCTAAATTTTTCGGAAATTTAGTGCAATCTGAATACAATCTTCTGGAGTTTTTTCTCAGTCTCCACTAGTGTTGGGGACATTTTGGTAATCTTAGTACTACTTTTAGACTAAACAAATATAATTTAATCTTCTGGGATATGTTCAGTCTCCGTTAAATTCTGGGACAATTTCGTAATTTTAGCATTACTTTTAGTCACAGTCATTTGAATATTAATGTTCCAGATTTTCTCAGTCTCCACTCTAGTCCGGGACAATGTCGTAATTTAAGTACTAATTTTAGTCTAAACCAATGTAACCTAATGTTCAGGGACATGTTTAGTCTCCGTTAAATTCTGGGACAATTTCGTAATTTTAGCGTTACTTTTAGTCACATCTATTTTGGCGTTAGTCTTTTCCGGGATTATAACTATTTATAGCATCATTATAATTATGCAAATTTATGAACACCGTCAACATAATTTCAGGTCTAGGTAATGCTTTGTATACAAATCTCGGGCTTGTATTAGTAAAAAAAAAAAAAAAAGGTACTACATTGCTACATTGTTGCCAATGTCCAGTACCGTGACGTCACCTTACCTGTACCATTCCTCTTGTCACTATACTAAATTCCCGTTGACGCTAAAGTACCCCAGATTGTGGTTCCCTATACAAAATTCCCATTGACGCTAAAGTACCCCCAGGGTGATTTTCTGACGCCAAAATTCGTGACGCTATAGTACCCCGGGGGTGGGTCTGTAATGTACTTTCGCATTGACGCTAAAGTACCCCACTACACTACTGATGTACAGGATATGATAAATATGTTATAGTGAAGCCCATGAAAAAGACATTTTATAGGAATGTCAAAACCATATCAAAATCTCTCAATCAAATCCTATTTTAAAGTACAAAAAAATTAAATTTAAAAAAAAAAACTACATGATTTGCATGGAAAATTTAAAGCTATATGGAAATCTCTCAGATAAACCATTCAAGGCAATCCAAGCAAACCAACCAACCAAACTAGCTTATCAAAGTTCTCTCAAATCTAGCATCTGCCGTAGATAAACGCTTAACGAATTTTTCCGATAACAACAAAGTAAGATAATAAAAACTTTAATATTTAAAAATTTATGTCTTTAAATTGAGGCCCTGTGGTCACCGATAATTATCGGTGTATAAAGTGTGATGGACATGTGATATTCAATCAACAGGGCGTTCTTATTACTAAAGTAACAAAGCAGTATTTGATTTGAATCGACAGCTAAGTCAGTATTTTTTTAATCAAAAAGTCATGCTTTTCTTTTCCGAAAGAATGACTCGCGTTGTTATTTTGTATTTTTCCAGGGCACTAGGGGCATAAGCATGTATTAATAAGACGTGTTTATCGAAAGTATTAATCAATTTGTTAGTTGGTATACATCTTGTTACCTGACCTATGTAGAAACTACATTCTTGATTTCAGATTTCCGTGTGTTATACGTATGGGACGGTTATTGATTCAGTGTCAGCTGAAACTGAGATTTTATATCAAAATGGTATACCTTTCAAATAAGAAATAAGTATATTGTACAATTCTCTCTTCAAGAATAATGAAACAAAATTTCGTCAAACATTACGAGGCGAATTCTTAAAGAAGCAAACATTTTTTATATTTCATACAGGTCCAGATCTAAAGAAGGATGATGGAATATATTCCGGATATATACTGAAAAAGTATATCTCCAGTAACGGACGTTATAACATGAAAGTCTTTATTGAGGGAATTTCGGATACATATTATAAATCACCCGAAGTTAAAACAGGGATTAGTAAGAAAAGCAAAATTTGTTGCTCTTTAAAAATTTTGAAACAATTAACACATTGTTTGGATTGATTTAGGAATGATCCCAAAACGCTTCCTAATAATGAAGAAGAATTTACTTTCCTTAATCCAGCGTAACTTAAATCTGCAATCTGTTACTTTCTGTGGCTGGAACTTTACGAATTTTATATCTGTATCTGGAACTTTGTCAATCATCCAAAGCTTTTACTTTTCTTCACATAGCCCAGACCATGTTAGTCTTTCACGTTTCATGCTGGTCAGAGTAAAAGAGATTATTCATCTTTCACAAGTTTACTATGGCCAGAATTCTCAATATCAAATTATATGTCGATCGGTTATATATGTATGTATGTATGTATGTATGTATGTATGTATGTATGTATGTATGTATGCTTTCTTATCTTCCGAGTTAGAATTTTCGAATGAAATCTACAGGCCCTTAGAATCTGTGCTTTGTAGTTATTAAATATGCATTGCAGATTGAACGATAATAGAAAAGATCTAAACGTCTCTTAATTTAAATGAACCTTTCAGATAAACGATCAGCACATCACATCAACAGAACTACATTGTTTACGCGAGTCTCCATTCCCGATGAGATTGTCGTCATCAACTACACATCAAACCAAGGAGACATCACTCCACCTGATAGAATTAAAAATTTCCGCGTGATCCAAGTTGCTGGTAAAAATAAATACCTCCTGACATGGACGGCAACCGGCGACGATCGAGACCAGGGTCAAGGTAAGTGGCAATGTTGGCAGTTGTGGTCAACCATGTTGAAGTAAATAAAATTACAATAGGTAAATAATAATTACTAACAAGTCAAGACACACAAAATAATCAATGTCGAGCAAAGTTTATGCATTAATGATTCTGACTGAATGCTTGAATTGAATTTTCTATTCAGTACACGACTCATACAAAACTGAAGTCAAATATAACTATTATAATATAAACATGCCTTCATTAATCTAATGTCAATTTTCGGCATCGTATTAACTTAAGGGACTACAAAGCATTAAAGGATCGCTCTTCCTATTTAAATAAATGATGCCACAGCCTATGAAAGATACCTTTCAATGGATTATATTACACCGTAAATTATATTTGTTTTGATCGGACTGCATCTTTACTACCCATTGCTCGTTCATACAGTTTGTTCCCCATGGACCGATGTGAAACGAAGCGGATCGAGGACCCGTTTGCTATCGAAGATGATATGACTGATAAAATGCACAAGCATGTCTTCAAATATTGTACGACTGAAGTAGTTTTGAAGACACGTTTTGAAAAAATTTAAAATAGTGTTATACATTTTGTATTACATTAATATTTGTAAAATGATGCAATTTATTATCTGAGGAGCTCTTGGCTATCTTCAGACATATATTTAAAATCACTCCATGATTGGTAAATAATTTTAATATTTCTTTTATATTTCAGCTCAGAGATACGTAATTCGTAATTCTGACAATATCGACACTATCAGGTATAACTTTAGCGCTGCTCTTCCCGTGGAAAATATCACCATGTCACCTCTTCCTTCCGGTGAGGAAGAGCTGATTGCATTACACGGTATTACAGACGACGAAAACCAAGGTGAAACAAGCTTCCTTGCCATCATAGCCATAGATGAAAGTGGTAATGCAGGTGATGTATCCAATATAATATCTCTTGTACGAGCTCGTTCCTTCAACGTCATTGAAAATAACATCACCGAAGAACTCGTTTCACCGGTGCAAAAATCTGTACCTTTTCCAACTAATGGACGTGAAGAAGCATACAGCACTGCAATAATGCTGTCTTCAATTGTTGCTGGAATTTGTGTATTGCTAGCTGTCATAGTGTCCATACTTCTGGTGAAAACCTTCAAAAAGAAAGCTAAAGTTGGACATGGCTTCCCTGCAGGTATGCCCAACAAATCCGGTAAGAAAAGAAAAGGAACACAAAATATATTAATCTATTATAGCATCTTAATCCATTAATAATAATTTTAAATTATTAGTGTGTAATTCAAATTTAATACTGTCTCCAAATATTTAAATTGTTTCTTTCTTAAAAATATTTCAAACATAGATTTTAAATTATTATGGATGATATCAATATTTACAGGCAAACATTTGTATTATCCAAGACAATAAAACTTCATGTTATGCATGCTTTAAAAATTTGATCTGATTCACCTGAAATCACATTAGATTGAACCATTAATAGAGTGATATTTGTATCTATTTATAGATTCTATGAATAAATTGGGACCATCAAAAATGTACTTTAATATGGACAGGATTCTGGAAGAACAGAAGACACCACCAGAAGCATGGCATATCGAGTTTCTACCTCCATCTTACCAGAAATAATAATCGAACACAAGCACCAAGTTTACTATTATTTCTAATGCATTGTAGATGATTTCTAGTGCAGTTAAACGTGACGGAAGAATTGATCTGGCAAAATAGTACAAATATATACCGTACATTTGTGATATTCCCTTTGAGTTTATTGAGTTTAAATAAACCATTTACCTTTTCTTTGATGTACATTTAAATTTGAATTGTGCGCATGTTTCATTTATTTTAAATAACAGTTCTTTTTAAAACATAGCTGGACAATTAAGAGTTATACTGAGTTTCCTTGTAGAAAATAGTATCAGTAGTCTGTTTATTTATAAGTTAGTAGCGGTGTCACTCTTTTTTGTATACAAGTAAAAATGTCTCCGGCCTTCAACATATTTAGCAATATTTTTTTAAAAAAGTTTTGAAACAATTTTAGCCTCAAAATTTTATTAGCTGTTGAACATGAAAGAACTGTTCCGAAATGTAAAGTACTAATTTGGTTGAAATATACCATAGAAAAAAGAAAAGAAAAAGAAATGATTAAACAGACAACTTGTATAGGAGATTCTTTCGTCATGAAGCCGAAAAAGTTACAAACATACAAAAAAAAAACCCTTTTATATATGAAACTGAGATGTGTACAGAATTGTCGTTGAGAGACGTCCAAGTTCTGTATACACACCAACTAACTGATTAGTAGAGAACCTTATGTACGATTTGCTAAATGTCTTTGCCATTAAATGCTTATCTAGTATGATATACAAATAAGGACGTGGAAAAGATTATTAACATAATCAGAATATAGCATACTTTTTACAAAATCTTGTGAGAATAAGATGTTGATATACTAGAATCAGAGATGAATGGATATCAGTGCTGAAAGAGGCAGTTTTCTGATTTCAAATGTCATATAAACATTTATCTAAGTTACAGCTAGTTCGTCTCCTATACGTTCCTTATAGATCTACACATTTAAAAAGATGGTTGTTTTGTGAAGTACTTATCATTTTTACATTTTCTCAATGTAATATATTTGCTATAAAACAATGCAAGTGAAATCTATTTTCGATTTCTTTTTCTCTACATATAAGGCTTTTTAGATTTCTCTCGATCTGAGCAATACCAATTCAGATTTATGTATGTATATATGTATGTGTATATGTATGTATGTATGTATGTATGTATGTATGTATGTATGTATGTATGTATGTATGTATGTATGTATTGTTACGTGTAGGCTGGTACAAAAATAACAAGAGAAAAGAGTGAAGCCAACAAGCTTTGTATATTTTAACAAAATAAAAATTTATTTCCCTAGAAAACAATGTACAAATTGGAAATAGGACTTATGGTTTGAGAATATAATCCAAAATTCAATCCTAAGATTGAAAAATGCAAGTCCTATCACTAAACAGTTCTAATAGAATCTGGGTTCGAATCTCGACGTCAGATGATGTCAGTACTGATGATAACAGATCCTCGATTGAATCACAGTTTATAATATTTCCGTTAAACTCCAGAATAAATTTCCACTGAATTTCTTTCTCCCTTTACTTTTATAAATATTAAACAATTGTTTAGTTTTCTAAATTCAAAAAAACAGATGAACTTCAAGAACAATCAGGCTTCAACAATATAAACACCTTGTACCTTCAAGATGTAGCACATACGACTGACTGGAAAGCTCTCGGAATGAGTATTAAACCGAAGTAAAACATCATCCAAGTCCCGCGTGATGGGTCACGTGGTCTCTTAACATTTGAACAGCGCAATAAAAACAAAAATGAAATTTATCACGTAGGCAAGAACAGCCCTATCTAAGAACCAAATTCTCACACTGAAAATATATAAAGACTGTTTACAGTTCAGCTAAAATGCGGGCCGAAATGACCTTGGCAATAGCCAATCATCTTCACTCGATGTTTACAAAATCTATGAACCAGAGTGAGCTAAAAATAGTGCTGAAGAAATATTTTTACGTTCTGAACAAACTGAATTTACTGGAAAAAATATCTAATGCCGTGAAAATAATCATTACAATAAAATGTAATGAAACAAAATTAAAATAAAAAAAGAATTTTAAAACTAACACACAAGCAATTTAATTACATATACGTAACAGTATGTATGTATGTATGTTGTTGCTGTTGGTTGGTTTTGAACGGCACTTTTAACACATTATTGGCTGTATAGAAGGAGAATGACATTTATGATACTATAATTAAGGGAAACGGGTGACTCTAAAAGAATAACATCTGTTATATTACATAACCTAATGATAGCATTATTTTTCAAGAGCTGTAACCCACCGTAAGGGTTGTAACCAAAGAACATGATTTACTGTGATGCAGCTTCGCGGTACGTAACTAAACGCATTTGCAGCGTACGCGTTTTTCTGGTAAACGTAACGGTTTAGGTGTTGTGCATTTATCTCCAGTTCTCTTTTGACTAGTCAGTTTATTTCAAGAAAGAGGCATGCAAATAAATAAAACAGCGTATATGACTAAAGTGGAACAGAATGAACAGAAACGTTAAAAACGAAATACAGAGAAAATAGAGATAGAAAGAAGGGAGAATACGAGTAGAGAAAAGAAGCTCCAACGCCTTGCCGAACGAATAAATAACGTTAAAAGATGCACTTTAGAAAACTATACAGTTTCAGACTTATTTGTATAATTATTATATTCACCCATTAAAACAATATGAAGGTCAGCTGATCAGTTTTGTAAACCTTGAAGTTTAAGGGTCTAACACATTTTATGTTCAATTTAATTTAAAAAGTTTTTTTAAAAAAATAAAGTCGGTTTTTTTATCAGTATCAACAGGTGGAGTATTAATGTTAACCGTTTGTTATGGAACAACAATTACAACTAAAGCAACAACACACACAAAAACATCACTCTCCCAAACAAACAGCAACACAAAAAATAACACCCTCCCAAACAAACAACAAAAACAAATACAAAAGATTGCATGGTAGTCCTTTTTATCACGTACAAGTGCAAAACTAAACTTAAAGGTTATCATTGTGAAGGATCTCCCCACATTAAAAAGAAACACTTCGACTAGACTACATCGTAGCTGGATGATTACAAGACCATGTCAGTGCAAAGGAAAAGCCAGCATCAAGAGTCTTGTATTCGATGTGGAACAGAAGTAAGTAAAATAGAGATAGCGGTTACGTGAGTAAGTAATTATCTTTTATGATCTTAATTACATAGCCAAGAAGTAAAACAGGTGTCTTTGGAATCATAAGGCTTTTAGTTCGGTCAAACGTTCAGAAATAAATGAACTAAGAACCAATTACTAAATTCAGTTCCATGATAAATGATGGTCACCTCTTTGAGGAAGGCATGACGTTGTCAAGTACTGCTTCAGTTTGTAGCCGTAATCACGAAGGCTGACAGTTATGTCATCACACTTTTCAGAAGTCATGATGACGGTGATGTAGCTTTTCTTTGCCGTCTTCGCAAATTTGTAATTTCAGTTCTTTCGTCGTATTTTATTCGGAATCATAATTATTAGACCCATGACTGATGAATTGCCTACTTATAGTTTCAAAACTTTCCGCCCACGTGGTCAGGTTCAAAAACTACAACTCATCAACTATAGTTTATAGAACTCTTCAAACAAAATTCATATATATAAACACACTTTCGCGGTACAAAACTAAAACTATAGATGGACGATACCAAATCTTGTTACGTACCATACTGACGTACCAAATGTAAAAAAGATAATCCGGACACGTTGACACCACATTGAATCTAATTAACACTTGAACGACATATTTAAAGAGATAGCCATTACTGCTTATCACGGGTCAAAGAATCCTAAATATGACCTGCTAGGGGATAACATCAACGGAGATAGGCATATATAAATGAAATTATTTGAAGGGCTAACTTGGGCCGAAGACAATCCGACATAGCTTGGTGTTAGCGTCTTATTTTACAACGGTGACGTCATCAAATCTTGTGCTCCAGCTTTCGACTGAAATCTGTTGACCCATGGATGTCACCGATCAACATCAGATTAATTCGTACACATGTGAAAAATTGCAGAGTGTCTCAGTTCGAGTTAGACATTATATGGTTGATAACGTGATGAAACATCGATATTATCTGGTTTTAATGGAACCCAACTATATTTAGGGCCAATACCTTTCAAGATTCAGTATTGTTCGGATGATTTGGCATGTACGACTTTTTGCATGTAACAGCGACATTGTGACTTTAAATATACGATACAAATAATACATTTTAAACTTATTCAGTATGCTGTCGATAATAAAACCTGCAATGGGAAGACAACTCAACGGCAGAATGGGAATCAACCATTTAATACTAACCACAAACACATCATTAATATATGACTAATTACATTTTCAAAGCGGTAAACCTTTTTAAAAACGTGATATATTTGGTGGTTAATTGAAAATCTGATTCCAAAAGAATATATTTCGTCATTAGTAAATTGAATAAATAAATAATATTATCAAACATATTCTTCATAATTATACCTTAGTCTCAATATATATGTGGACCTTCGCTAAAAACAGTCTAGTAGATTTTTCACTCTTTTTTTTTTTTTGATCATTTAAGGTGTTACCCCTACACTCTAATTTTGATTCTAATGCATAAATTTTCTTCTCAGATCCGCTTAAAAATGGGGCCTGCCTCTCTTCTGTGACTTTTAAAATCAATTTGTGCGCCACGTGCAATGTTGTTATTAGACTGGATAAATTCCATTAGTTACTAATGTATCACACCAATGCTTTTGGAGCACACCTGAAAATGAATGGAACTACGAGCGACTTCGTTGACTGAATTAAGTGGTGGCACATCTTAATTCTAAACTGAATATCTGAAGATAGTTTTAACCTAATGTCTTGATTATTTCAAAGAACGGTTTATGTCAGATAGCTTTTGTAAGAAATCATTTTCTTCCTTCCCAACTTTAGTTAGATTGGAAGAAGAGTGAAATTTATGATTAACGACGACATTGGGACTTTCAGATTACAGATACTGCATACTGTTTGTGCTTTTTATATAACTGAATTAATTGGCAGGTTTTTCTTAAATCATATTTACCTTTTAAAACCGATTTTTCAGCAAACTTTATATAGAAATCGCATAACATGCAGTGGCTAATAAACTAATTCTAGAAAGGGGGACAACTTACACTCTATGCAAGCATATATGTCACACATACATGTTTTGTAGTCTTGGACAGCCATTATGAACAATAATTACAGAAAATATCCTCAGACTAAACAGATATTGACCAAACAATTTTGGTTCCATTTCTTATTAAACTTTTCTTTCAATTTTTTAATATTTTAACCTTTATTCTTTTTTAAAATTTACAATCTTAACTTTTAATTGGCACTACCTAGTCAATATTGTCTTGCAATTCCGTTAAACCACCTACCAAGTTATCTACCCACTCACCCACATACCTATATATCTATAGTGTCAGGACATAAAAACAAACAACAATGAAAAGAATATTTTATGATATCAAAGTGCAGATACTAAAGAAGAAGGTTTTGTTTAAATGTTTATTTATTCGAGTAATAAAAAGAAAAAATAGCGTGTGACAGTGCTTACATCTTCATAAACAGGGATTTAGTTTATTGAATTGTAGAAAAAGTTTTTAATGCTGATTTCGTAAATTTTAATGTTATATCGAGAATATCAAATGGGTAATTATTTAATATTGAATTTATAAAAGGTGTTCAATAATTTCCAGTTTTTGAGAGCCTTAGCGAGCAAAGGCTGGAAATTTTTCCGGGAGTTTTATAAATTCAATATTATATAATTGCCTGTCTGAGATTCGCTTTATCTCATAGGTTTTATTTTGAGACGACAGGGAATCTAGACAGAAATAAAAATACTGATTGTCTATTTTTCATTTAATTCTGGCTCAGCTGCTGCACTTTTCAAATCTTGAACCAGTAAACAAAAGATGCCAGATATGAGCTGAATCAATATTAAACATTCCGATAACCGATAACATTTACAATTTGACTTTTCTTGTAAATTAATTTTCAAAGAGCATCCGTCATTCCAATAAATACATCATTTGACATGGACAACATCAATTGTCAACACTGGATCTCCGATAGCCTTTGTGTGAGGCTATGTTGTTTACTGGGCCAGGTCAGCTGGAATTGTTGAGACGCGATGTACATTTATTTTGATAAGTCTGTTTATCAAGTTTCCACCTAAAAGAATGTCGATTCTGCCACGGAAATTCACCACAGATGAAGTTTGGATATGGCAGAAGAAATATCGTTCTAATTGTTGGATATTTCCATCTCAAGGGAAGATTAATAGCTGCAAAAGTAATTCTCAAGGTGTTATGCCCGTTCTAGTTTGCCTTCATATGGCTCTAGTAATTCTAGGTTTGCATTGTTCGTGTATCGATGTTTCTATTATTTGATTCGGAAGAATGAAGTTAGTAGTCAGAGTAAGTTGAGAAATAACAGTTATGTCGACAGTCTCTTCAAAAGTGAGGTGATTTTATCGACTCCTATATATCGACATTAAACAATGCTTGTCGTGGGGTTGGTGTGCGAAACTCATACTATGTGGCAACAGCAATGTAAAGGGAACCGTCTGCGTTGCAACAGCCTGCCAGAGTTTCTCTGTATTAACTCGTGTTCAGTAATATCATTCATTTTCTTGATTCTCACACTTTTGGGTTGACTAAGCGCATGCCCAACGAGGTCACACTTATTCTACGTTTAGTTGGCAGAATGCTATGTAGGATAAATGGGCTACTACTGTGCGTCTTTCCCCAGAGTTCATTCGGCTATATTGGAAAGATGGCTAACATATTGCAAAAATTAATATTACAATTCGATGGTTTCAGAAGGCGGGGCAGGAAATAATCCCAGCCAATCAACAGTGAGAATACTGCGCATTTTTATGGACTTATTTTGGACCAATCAGATTCGAAGAAAGTGATATGTTAACTTATTATCATATCAAAAATAATAAACTGTAATCAATGTATTTTACCATCTATGTTACAATGGCAGATATTAAATATATATTGTACTGATGGATATGAATCCAAATGTCCTAGGTTTTATTCATGCAAGTCATAGAAAATGTTATTTGTACTATGTTACATTCACAAAACAGGCTGATATAGACAGTATATGAATATAGTGTCAAAATTTGAAGCAACTACAAATTGTGGCAAGTTTTCAAACCACTAAATTTAAAAGGACATTATCAGCCAAACTAAAATGTACAACCTAGACAATTGTTTTTCATTATGCAAACACAAGCTTTTGCCCCTGTGCATAGCCGATGTTTTAATGCAATGTAATGTCCCCATTACTCAATTGGAACAGAGACACTGCCAAAATACCAGTATGCCTAACAAATATCCTATAATTATTTAACGGTCAGGTTGCAATATCTGACTGAACCTGAAATGCAATTAAAAAAGATTCAATTAGTAGATGAATAAAACAACACTTACATAATGTAAAACTACTGGGTAAATTACCAACAAAATTTGTACTTTCAATAACGTTATAAACTACGCTTCTTGTACAACGATCTAAGCAATGACGATTAGTATGTTGTAACAATAATCGTGACTCGTTAACTCTTTGTAAACTGTATGGGACAATAACATTATTTTCGCAACGTAGTTAGTACTTAAAAGGTGACTTTATTTTGTACTTTTTACAAATATGAAAAATTTACATTTAAATACAAACGTTTTCATACACAATTTTATAACGTAGGCAAAAGATGGATATAATATGATTTACAAACAGAAAATTTATTGATTGTATCCCCTTAACTTCCCAGTATTTTCAATGCAATAAGAAAAACAAGAATGAAAAGAAGAATTGACTGGAACGTCTTTTCTAAACGATAATATTAAAACATTTTACTTACCTCTTGAAGCTAAGTCTACGACCGTTTCATACTGATTGTTTTCAGCATCTCTTCTGGCAAGTTCTAATGACTTCTGTTCATAGTTTTCATAAATATGTCGGACTCTAATAGAATAAAAAATAAATATCGAATAGTCCAAGCATTTACTATGTTGGAATCATGAAATTGAGATCTATCTTCATAGGGGTAAGGGTAAATGAAACGTAGGTTATAATGTCCAGGGAAGGTTGTTAACAATAATTTTACTATTAGGAAATGCAAAACAAATTAACTGACTAGTACTAAGACCTGTCTGTTATTAAATATATCACTCCTTAGATTGTATTAGATGTTAATTGAAATATAAACAACAAATAATTGGATTTAAACATATAACACAAGGACAGGTTTTGACGATAATTCTTCAAGCAATAATTTCTCTGCATCAGCCTTCTCGATATGACATGTATTTTATATTTATACATCCGTCTATTTGGTTGGGTTTTTAGGATATGATGAGACATATAAATATTGATCATTATATATGAAATAATGTGAGCGATAAAGAAGGAAAGAGACATAATTGTGAAGTTTACTCAAGTAAAATTTGCATATAATGTCAGGTTGTCAAATGAAATGTACAAACAAATGAAAGATCTTGTTGAAAATAGAAAGTGCTTTACGTACGACAACTCTGATTCTTGCACAAATTGTTCTTCCCATCAAATCCAAATCCAAACGTATCTGTTCCAACAGACGACATCCACTGTGGGTTTTTTTTATTCAGGTATTTATTAATGCAACGTTTTTAGCATTTTTACATAGTAAAGGTGGCGAAAAAATCGGCTAAAATCACGAGGAAGCACGATGCTATAAAAGTTTTAAGAACATTTCTGAAATCAAAGATATTTTAAAATTTATGTAATCATCCAAACCATAATGACTAGAAAAAGTTCTAGATATTCACATACCTGTCTCCATCAACGGATTTATCTACAATAAATGTATATTTAATTGAGATATTTTATAATTTGATGCTTAAATATTAATCTACTAGTTCAGGACAACTTTGTATTAATTAATTACTAATGCAGTATCATTTGAATTGATAATAATAATCATAATAAAAACTCAAATACACATGCCGGCCGTTTGCAGTGCCCTTATATTCGGTTTTAAGAGTCTATTGTTTGAGAGAGAAATCCCAGATGTCATGACTGATGTTATAAAGCATGATATGAGCATACTGTCATGTATAATTCCTGTGTATCATTTACCAAAATAATATTCTCACCCCTTATCTTAATACTATTTTATTGATATGTGTCGTCTTTTAAAGTCTTTTTGACACGCGTTCTATTACAAAATGTATATGATTAATTTTGTTCACTCTAGTAAACAAATGAAAATATTTTCTTTGAAACTCACACTGGGATAAAGCAGATCATTTTGAAGAAAATTACCCACACAGAGCTCACGTCTCTATATTTAATTACCAATTATGAACCTTTTACCTCGACATAACCAGTGTCAAAGATATTGAATTCTGAAAATGTCAATGACAATACATAGCGGATTTCAAGCCAATTTATTTACAATTATTTATTATGTAGTCTGAAGAGAAATAAAATTTTCTTTCAATTTAATAACGGCGCCAAATAAAAATAAAAAAAAACTTTGTACTCTGTTACAGCGAAATATTTTGCAATGCCGATTACCGTGTTTGCTTAATTGTCCCGCCTTTGATCGACGTTGCCACTGCAAACATTGAACTAATACCAAAATGATATCGACCAAAAATAGAACTCCGAATAGTATCCAAGAAATGTATGATTCATATGATTTCCCCACGTTAGATGTCGCTGCATCTGTTTCTGAAATTAAATGCATTCATCAAGTTCAAAAGAAAATTGTGAAGCTGGATAAGATGAAGAAGAAGCATTCATGATAATGATAACTTAATGAGTACATTATTGGTAAATTACATTTGTGTTTATATAACTGGGCCTTACTATGCTAAAGATATAATCAATTAACCAATTCACTATTTGTGAAACTTTGCAAACTGCAAAGTTCCGCTTGTATACATTTATATATATATATATATATATATATATATATATATATATATATGCTGTCATGGTTTAACAAAGCTAAACCTTTAATGAAAAGTAATTTAATTTGACCCAAATGCTGATACGAATGATAAACACTGGTTTACACCAAACTATGTTATAACTATATTGTTTTACTGCAAACTCTCAATAAGTGACTTTATCTCAAATTGCTCGCCCTCACTTTGCCTTACTTACTTCCTTAGTTGATAATTATCGCATTACATCGCTAAATAAACATATTGTTCGTCCAACGTACCAAGAACCAAAACAATTTACATACCGTTTTTTTATCATTTGTGTTAGTATGTAAATGTTAAGGTTAAGCCCCCACGTGCGTGGTGGGAAAAACAACGAGTTTTAGGTTATTTGTCATGCATGGTATTATTATGTGCCTTTAAATATCAGATAACTTTCTATTCCTTTTAGTGTGCCCTAATTGTTCCCAGCTGCGTGATGGGAATAAAAAGATCGTTTTGCCATTTTGTGTTTTATTATTTGCCTATAAATTTAGCATTCATTGTGTTTGGCTTTAGAGATCTCTTTTAAATTAGGTATTTTAATTGCCCTATATTTCATTCCATGATCACACATAAAAGTGCTTTCTCTAAGTTTCCACTAGTGACTGTTTCTTTGACAAAAACTTTATCACAAAGTAACCGATCACATAAGCTAATTATAAAGAACAATCAAAAGCAGATCTGCGTAATATTTTACGATCTTCTCCACCTAAGAATGTCTGTAGTTGATGAACTTATAAGTGATGTCCTTTAGTTTAAGGGCCTCAACAAGAGTGAAAATATCATTATGACACCAATCTTCAAAAAAGTGACCATTGTTTTCCTGCAATTTTATAACATACCATTAAACTATTATCACGTTTAGTATTATATTATATTTACATGCTTTCTTCCATGAGATCTAATACGAAACTAATCCAGACTCATCCGTTGCCTTGCATGTATATAAGATAGTACCGGTCAATCTCTCGGTACATCAACATATGCAGGAACCTTACGAGTTGACGCACAAGCTATAATGCCCACTTACTCAAAGTTTACACCCACTTACATTTTGAAAGTAGGCGGCAATATGATCAGAAAGATAGAAATTAGACGACATTTATAAAAGCAAAACATAGGTGCTTTCAAGAAAAAATCGTAGTTCCCACTGGATAGCTTCGACATATTTAGAGATGTATAAAGAATGTGTCCAAATAATATTCCATTTCAAAACATTCTGAAATAAGCACTTTGATATTTCGTCTCCATGCCCGGCTACCAGAAAAAAAGTTATATCATTTTATATACAGAACTATACAAAGCGTTCTAAATGGCATACACATATATTTGTCTGGTCGTTTTTATCGTTTTTAATCACAATATATGTTCAACATTTCTGGTAAACATTACCGTTTGCAACTGACATCATAATTTTGTGTCCCGGACTATATATATATATATATATATATATATATATATATATAAGACACAAGAATTTGTGTAAAGGAATCTATCACTCGTTCTGCTGATCAGTGATGTTTGATAATTGATAATATATTGTTAGCATGAAAGAGTAATCTCACCGATTAGTGAGTAGTTTTAAATATGTACAATGTTTTTTCAAAAACCGATCGTAAACAAACGAGATTTATGTATACATACCTACATGGTAGCATCAGTAATAAACAAGTCTGAAATATCAACTTGACACTGTTGTTTACCGTTTCTGGAGAAGCTATAACAATTCGGCACCTGATAGCCTTGCACGCGTACCCTAGTTCTATTTTTTGGACCAGGAAACTCCTATCTATTTCTAATATCGGCCTTCATAAGCAATTTTCACATGGGAAACAAATTTAATTTCACGACTTAAAAATATGGGAGAGGGATTATGGAATATGAATCCTTTAAATCCATTACGGATGAAATATTTGTTGACCGGCTACTACTATTATTATTATTATTATTATTATTATTATTATTACTCGGAAATATTCAATTATTTTTAAATAAATAATTTGTTATCATACTTTGATTTTCAAGTATGTATTTCCTTTTGAGAAAAAGACTTTTGTTACTCGCCACTTAGGCAATCAGTTCCCGTCAATCCTTCTTGACATGCGCAGTAGTAAGAGCCGTTTGTATTGACAAAGGTCCCCGTGTTTTCACAAAGGCATTCATTCACATCTACAACAATTGTATAAGATACATTGGGTACAGGCAGGTAAGATTAGTTGGAAAGGAGAAAGAGATTAATTTACTTCACTCACTTTTAGAATTCCTAACTCTATCCCAGTTCTTTGCATGCTTGCCTGTCTAGTCGCTCTGCTTAGCATGATTGATTTGTACTACGTATCCAAAAATGTTATGCTGATGATTAACAAAAATGCACGAGACAAATCGTGTATTTGTTTTGATTCACAATGTAATTTCAATCAGTGGTTAGGATTGTATACTATATGCGAAGTACAGTGGAGGCATGTATGTATTTTTGTGTGTATACAGTTCGGTTCTAGTGCTTGAAAATTTTCCTTACATATCGGCAAACGAAGTGATGTAAAATAATTTAAAAATATTCTTCCGTTAACAATATTATATACAAGCATTTCTTGATAGTTTCTCAGGGTTTGGTAAGTGAAATATACTATCCAAAATATGCTTAATATGTTATTTTTTGTTTTGATTTTAATTTGAAAGCGTTTCATCAAACAAAATTATACATATTCATTGTCTCTGCTGTGGTTCAGGTGTGCTATCTTTCCCAGAAGTTATATTTCATATTTTTCTGGATTGTTTCATGATGTTTGAAGATTTATGTTTATATCAGTTTCCTTGTTGCTTTCAGTTTTTTTTTTTTTTTTTTGGTTACATTTTGCAGATCATCGTATTTTTTTAAAGTTCCAGCGTCATTGGCTTACTTGGACATTACAATACCTGTTTCACACTGTTCACTCGTCCAACCATCTGCACACAAACATGCAAATGACCCATATGAATTTATGCATGTTCCGTTATGTTGACATGGTCTGGAGCTGCATTCATTTACATCTGAAAGCAAATAGAGGCTTGATATTAACATATCACAATATGTATCCATAAATATCATTAGCAATATAAAAATTTCGTACTGCAGTGAACTTTACTTTATTTGATATATAGTTAAAATTTAGGCTTTCTTTGCTGTAAAGAAAATAACTTATGAACATCTCCGCACACAATCACCAAATGGACAAAAGAAAGTGATTGCTGCATATATTCCAGTAACAAACAATCGACACTGGCACGCTAGACATGGTAACCCATCGTAATTTTGTTGGCGAAAAAAACAATATCACCGTTTCTTAATGTTGCCTTATTCTCTGGTCTATTCACTGATTGTTTTTATTGTATCTTTACTTTGACCCCATCAGTGAGAATGAATAAATACAACATTTTTCCTTCAGGCGAAACATATGGTTCTATATATAAAGTGTAACCTTTTTTCAGTCGGACCATATTTTGACGACTATTTCTAAAACTTTTTGACAATATATCTTGCAGTGGTAAATGTTTTACAATACTTAAAGGTGTAACTAATAACACAGAGACAATCTCATGTTAAGTACACATAACAGGTAATGTGCTTGTACATGTAAATAACTTCGCATAAAACATGTAACCACTGACTTGATGTTGTCAAACTTATTGCGGGTTCCTCAGATTATTATTATTATTATTATTATTATTATTATTCGGATATATTCCGTTAGTCTTAGATATATACTTTGTTATCATACTTTCATTTTCAAGTATGCATTTGGTCAGAAAAATAGCAAATACAAAAATAAAGGCTAAATACTCAAATAAATTTCGAAATTGATAAAACAAAAATCAATGGAGTTACGTTTTGATATCAGTTATGAGTTACATTTCATGTCGATTGAAACACAATAATGACTTTCTTACGTACCAGTCAGGCAATCAGTTCCTGTAAATCCTTCCCGACATCTGCAGTTGTATGAGCCATGTGTATTGTCACAGGTTCCCTGGTTTTTACAGGGCTCTGGAAGGCATTCATTCACATCTGCAACAATTTTATAATATATACTGGGTACAGGTATTAAAGTTTAGTTTGAAAGGAATGAGAGATTAATTTTCACCCAATTTGTACTTCACTCACTTTTAGAATTCCTTTAATACATTCAGTTACATCTTCAAAAAGTTTATAATATATGTTGGATAGATGCATATGAATTTTGTTAGAAACCAATATGTAATTTTATGCAAATGTTTAGGCTCGTTTACCTATGCGAAGAACAGTAGAAATATGGATAGACGGATGCATGTTTATATATATTCAGTTCTTATCCTTGGAAATATCTCTTACATACAAGCAAGTAAAATGTACAATGATTTTAAAATATTCTTCAGCAAGCAATATATATATAAACATTCCTTGATTATTTCACAAGGTTTGTTAAATAAAATATACTATACAAAATATGCTTAATATGTTATTTTTGTTCTCTCCTAATTGGAGATAATCTTATCAAAGTATACATACTGTATTAATGTTCTCTGTTTGCTGTGGCTCAGATGTGCTACTTTTGCGAGAAGTTATATTTCATATTTTTGTGAATATTTCCATGTTTGAAGATTTCAATTTGTATTAGTTTCCTTTTTTTGCCTTTTGTATCTTAATTTATGTTCATTTTGCAGAGCTAGAGTATTTAAAACCACCAACGTCATTGGCTTGCTTAGACGTTACAATACCTGTGTAGCACATTTTACTCGCCCAAACATCTGCACACAAACAAGCAAATGATCCATATGAACTGATGCATGTTACGTTATGTTGACATGGTCTGGAGCTACTTTCATTTACATCTGAAAGCAAATAGTAGTTTTATATTAACATAACGCAATATGTATTATCTATCCATAAATATTCTTAGCAATATGTGTTATATATCCATAAATATTAGCAATATACAAATTTCGTACTAAAGCAAAATTTGTTTTATTTGCAAACGAAGTCTACAAAATAATCATGCATTATGGAATAGATTTGTGTACAGTTCGCAATTTCATCAGTGGGACACTATAATCAGGAAACATTGTAAGACCAGGAAACATTGTAAAGAAATCAAAATGCAAATTTATATAGGCACTATATTACGTTTTCAAGTGGCATAGAGATTTATCCTTTGTGTGAATAACACGCATCGATCACAGCTTTGTAAGGAATTATTGTGAATACTTCAACCGTGGCGTGTAAATACAGTTTGTAAGGCTCCCTTGTCATAATATGTCGTATTAGACACGAGACTCATAATTGGTTCATCGGAGGGTACGCAGACAAATAATTGTGAGCTTGTGTGGCGGGTTTGTGGGAGGCGTTGCGGTCTTATTACAGTTGGTTGAATGACCTAATTATTTATCTTTTTATATTCTTCAACTGAGGCGGCAATAAAAAGTTTAACAAAATCGATATTTTACCTCCTTGATTCAGTGACATAAACACCGCGTTCTTTTTAGATTTTCTTATCAACTTCCCCTTGAATAGAACCTCGTATGCCTTAATGGACAAATAAATAACAACTCAGGTGCTGTCGACGTACTATGTCCAGCACACAATAGTGGGTCCCTTGTTTTTCCAATTCAGCGTTTATAAAGAGGATCCATTCTTTTTTATTCTGCTGGACAAATTACATGTTCTTTTCTATCTTGTTGTTTTTCTTGATTTATTCTCCTTTACTTTGTTATACAATAACATCACGTTTGATTGTAAAGTATATAAATTACAACTTGCATAGATTTATCATCCCTAGCATTTCTTCCATCGTTAATCGATGTCTCAATCCTTTCCATTTCTTCTGTCTTTAATTAATGTCTCAAATGGATGAAATTGAACAGTTCTAGTAATATAAATACTTTCAGCATTTCTTTAATTTGCATCTTTTTCACAATTTATTTTTTTTCAATACAGGATGATAGTTTATATTTGATATATTATATCGTGTGTTCACAGATCCTTGTTCATATGTTCCAGACTTGAAATTTTGATTTTTAGAATCATTTAATTCTTTGGCATCGAGTCAAATTTATCACATTGTGTTGTATATACTGTAAATATATCCCATGACAGCCAGAAGGCCTCAAAGTAGATCAGATCTGTAAGTGAGTCAACTTCTCTAAATAAAGTCTTTCTTATTATTATCCCAAGCAATTATCTTGTTAGCCATTAAAAGAGACACTACACTATTTGTGCGACATAATGCATATGTGTGTGTGTGTGTGTGTGTGTGTGTGTGTGTGTGTGTGAATCTTAAGATTTATATTTAATTCAGTCATCATTTCCTTCTCTACTTTGTCTTAAAAAATTACACCATGCAAGGTTATTTTTGAAAATTACTCATAAACAAAAATAATTTTATTTGTATTTTGTAAAAAATTTCCGAAATGCAAATTTACTAGACGATGTATAAATGTTTCAATCTGAGGGGGTTGTTTCCCTGTAAAGAAAATAACTTATCGACAACTCCGCTCACAAACACCAAGTAAAGACCAGTAAAAGTAATTGCTGCGTATAATCCCCTAACAAATAATTGTCTCTGGCAATGTTGTCGGAGAAACGTAAATTATCGCCGTTTCATACCATGTGTCATAAATTGGCGATTAGATCTGCAATCGATTAAAGTACAACCAACTGCCTTCATTGTCAGTAATATACACAGTTAAACTGCTTAGAAAACTCAGCTCTCTCATGCTGCAGACAAAAGTTATCTCTTCTTTCTTTTCCCAATTAAGAATGATCTTGAAAAACAGGTGCATGAAGTTGGTAAAACTTGGGTACCTCCATTGCGGGTTACTGTTGCATATTCATAAAAATTAATTACAGCAAGCGAGAGGGACAGCCTTACCATTCGTACAGTTTATTCTTGCCATTGTATCAGGTTCTATGGAACAAGAACTTCCATTATTGCATGATCCTGTAGTGCCTATTTGGAAATGAAAACCATTTTTACAGTGCCAGCCTTCATATGGTTTATTGGTTCAGAAAAGAATATACAATAATATAAATAACACTATATTCAAGCCTATAAAGGGCATTTGTTTTATTTCATCTTCGCTTTAAATTTTAATCGTTCGAATGGGACAATAGACAACTCTGATGGCAAATAGATAACATCATTCAGAGTAAGGTTATTTGAAATAATGAATTAAATATAAAATTGTGCTCAATGAAATATACTAGATAAAGTTTTCAAATGATCAAAAATCTAACTTTTGGTATATTGGACTGAACGGCAACCTTTTCACCTTTTTTTGTCGGATATGTTCCTTAAACAAGTAAAGAAACTATTAAACTGTACAATCAGAAGAAAATAAAAAAATTGAATGCACAAACATAAAATCGTATCCTTTTCACTTGCTCTAATTATGTTTAAACCTAATATTTTATTCTTTTATCCTCCCTGTCTTTCTGGTAGTTTGTAATCATCTCGTCAAGTAGCCGTTTGTGTCACTTTTCTTCTTTTTCATCGAGTATAGACCAATCACAAAAGTGTTTCACAGAAATAAACTGGAAAAGCTTCGCTGTGAAGTATTTTTAAAAAGGTGACTTATCAATAATATCAAAATATCTCTCCAGAGGTCTGTGACAAATGACACCACGATTTAAAATTAGGGCGGGTCGGTGTAGGTTTAGTGATGGTTGATCGTACTTATCATAACACTTATCAACCTATGCCGAACTCTGACAGATGAAACTAGAAATACGAAACCACGTGATGATGAATTTCTTCTCTAGAATTGGCCCAGCTTTCAATTTCTGACCTCCCAACTATACATTTGCAAAGGAAGTTGAAATATTTGCAGTAGCAACTTCTGGAACTGATTTTTATTTTTACTTGGGTCAAAGTATCTCAATATTAAGCTTGCTCAAATACCTACTTTGGCCAACTTTTAAACACGCAGAGAATTCGTGTTGCAAACTAAGATAATATGATAACATAATGTGCATAATATTCGCACGTTCAGCATATAAAAAATCCGAGATACCCCACACTACTACCAACAATCCGGCCCTGCCTCAGTTGATTTAGTTAAGCTGGAAAGCAGCGACATTTCAAAAGGTGATTTAAATATTTGAAAAGTTCAAGCTGAGGCAAAATTTCGATTAAATCTTGTCTTTAATAATAAAACTTAGTAAATAATAATTACCCCAGACTCTGAGAAAAGATGCAGCGAGAATGACCATCACTAAATCCATTGTCTCCATGGTTAAGATCTTGTCTACAATTAGAAGAACTATTACTGAACCAGCATTTCCATTAACAAAATGCTTGACATCTGATTGATTACTAAAATACAATCAACCCAACTCCCACAATAACTGCGCCATCAAAGAACAGTGCTAGATGTGAAAGTAACAGAAGTCGAGGTAGTTAATAACAGTCTGTAATTTGTGTAGGATAATTTAACATTGCGACGACATATGGACTAGATTTTGTGCTTATTCACTGCTAATGGATTTTAAGTGAAAATATTTTTATTAACTGCTAGTGATTTTCTAATGATTTAACCTGAATGGTCCAAAATCATAACATTTCTTACATTACAAGCGCGAGATGACATTTTAAAACAAAGCCAGCTGCAAAATTCTGTAATTAATAGTGATATGCGGGTTTTATATATTTATTGTGTTTCGAGTCTATGCTCTTAAAATAAGTAACAGAAAAGAGTGAAAGACAACAAGCTTTTGTAAAATTTAGCAAATACTTTATTTCCCTAGAATACAAAGCGAAAATGAGAAAGAAAGAGCTTAAGGTATTGTTTATTAAATCTCCCCGCCCCCCCCCCCAAAAAAAAAAAATATCCAAGAATTACAGAAACAAGTCCTAGTAATTTAAAGTCTTGAATAAAATTCAGTTAATGTCCAGAAATATCCCAAACTGAAGTTGATGACGTGTCTGTGGTAGCTATTGAAGTGTCGATGTGTAAACAGTCTTTTGCTGAATCACAGGTCCAGGTTTGAATTCAGTATAAATTCCACTGAATGTCTCTATCCATGAATTGTATCAGAGCACTTTTGTATTTCAAGAGAAAATAATCAATTGAATTCAATAATCTGAACAAAATAAGATTCCAGCCCCAAACTCCTGGTCACAACATATAATACAACTTAAAAGTGCTAGATGTTAAAGCACGAATAACCAAGTCCTCACAATTACAAGATTATACAGTTCTCTACTTGACCTCAGGTCGCAATTAGCATTTTCTAAATAAAAGACATTACCTAATGGAAAATAACCTTCTAGAATGATCCTGATGTTTACAAAATCAAAACCATAACCTGTAAAATTCACTTAGGAAGGTCCAAATCTAAGACCCAAATAAACATATTTACTTCTATTAATAATAATTCTGATATTATGCTCATAAATATAGAGAATAATTTAGCTATGTATTATTCGCTGACATAAAATGAAATTTAAAAAAATAAAAAAGTCAATCAGGTCAAGTAGAAATGAATTCAGTTTTAGACAAGGTCGAGTCTAACGTACAATGTTACATTACAATAGCATGTGATGAAATTTAAAAGCATTAGAGCTAACAAACAAACAATTGAATTAAATATACATAACAATTGCTGATACAGGATTGAGTATTCAAATGGCGCCCCCCCTCCCCGAATTTTCTCATTCCTAGCGCACACAAACTAACGACGAAACCCCGCACACAAGCAGTATCCTGCGCGAAGAGCCCTCCACTGGTTAATCCCAGTGTTGTTTTTGTTATGCTCGGTCTGTAGAGACTATTTTTGGAACAGCATTGTGCTAGCGTATATTGACAGAACCGCAAAGAAATACTTCTCAGAGACTAAACTGGTTCTTTGTGTGAGAATAATACATTAAAGAATATGGAAGCGAGTGTACATACAAAATCGACAAAAGCACTCAAGTCAATCGTACAAAAGCTGTACAGGTCTCGAGTGATATCTGCGAATATATTCTGAATTTGATCCCACGATAAATCAACGGCACACCAGGTCCATTGAATGTGACGCTGTGTGCGTCAACCCTACTAAATATGACAGACATGTTACAATTGCAATTGCTTATCGTCAAGTCAGATGAATCACGTTTACATTCTTCTGCCGGCCCCGTAAAATATTCTTGAAGGTTAGTCTTGCCTGTGAAGCATCACATCATCGTACGCGACAAGATTAATCACGTCCTTGGAATCACTACAGCAATTATTTACCGAATAAAGTCGTCAGTGGATTTTGAAAATCCCATACGTGTCATTTATTACTGACCGCTCGAATACAGATATCTCATGTTAAGAGTCCAAGCGAATTCAAAGGAAAATGCCATGGACAGAGTATGGTACAAGTGTATATTTATGGAGATTATTGGAAGACTACCAGCTTCTTGTCTTGCATGGCTTCCCTATGAACGCATAACTGGTGGATTTAACAATGGAGACGCTGAACAAGGCATAAAATTGTATGAAGAATTTATAATAAAAGCAAAGGAAGATAAACACGCACACAACGAGGAAATGGTATAACAGGTGCACCCTGTCAACGATGGGTGGCCATTTGGCGTTGTGCGACGTGTTAATGCCAGCACTTTATCGTCTGGAACGAGAAAGAGCATCTCTCTCCCGTACGCTTTAACGCATGCACGTAATGCTTCTTAATTAGCCATTTCATGGGGAATTAAAACAAACCAAATAGAAACACCCCGGCCGTTTTAGGACCTGCTTTGGGATTTTCTTATTCTGCGAGTGGCAAAAAGAGCCACCACTCGATATTTTGCTGTATACCTCGGAATGGCATATCTGAACGCGGAAAAGGAGAAGAAGGCCGGTTGGAGTCCCCGAGCGTCAGCGGAGATTCCCGAAACGCCATATACACAGTATCGCATAAATTCTGCCCAGTTATCTAAAACACCTATTCCATACTATCAGTTTTGTAAAAGCCACATATTGTAATTAAGATCTTGAAAATCAGTATTAAATTTCCTTATTCATTGCAAATGTCGAATTTTGTGTTTAAGGTGTTCATACTGTATTAGAAATAAAAATGAAAAATATCAGGTATAAGTGACCAATTAAATCGTTTCAGTCTTGGTTGAATACTCTTTAAGTACACGTTTGGAACAGTGTCCAAATGGATAGTATTAGATTATTACATCAGTTATTATCACATTTTGTTTTCAGGCCAAACCAAACTCAGTGTATAAAAGGCACTTTTGGGCTGGCGATAGAACAGGAACGGCCTCAGGTTTTCAAGCGGCATATATTTCTGTCTGTTCAGCCCCTCGGTCTTGCTTGGAGTTTTGATGCCCGCAATCGCCAAGTCGTCCCACTGCTGCCGGTAAGGGCTGGGTTCGGCATCGATGCTATGTACGTGAATAGTTTGTGATCAGAATCACTAGAAAAACGCGATTCGTGCAATATTTCCCCAGGTGACTATGGCTGAGAAGCTGAGTTTAAATTTATGTCGCTTGTGCCCATTCGGGCATGTGCGACCCTTTACCTCCCACACAGTGGGATCTTTAATTTATCTCACGAGGGGGAACGGATCTTCAACTTCTTGAACCTGAATGCGAGCAGTGCTCGCTATTTAGCTGTCATTTTCAAAAGTGCAAGGGGAGGAAGGGGCACCGGAGTGCCTTATCCTAGGACGATATTTTTGACCCACTTTACAAAAGTCATAATTATGTAGTCTTGCCGGATTTTTGAATATAGATTCCCTGTGCAGTAAGTTTGTCTTTTTGTCATAGATCAAAAATATCTTCCATAGGTTCTTCGTGTGCCATCTTTTCTTTTCAAATTATCACTTCGAGAATCTGTTCATTTCCAGTATTGTCAAATTTTGATACCAGACGATGTTCACTGTGTTGGCCAGAGCCACTCCAAACTGGAGTTCCAAATAAAGTTGGCCTTATTTTATAGTGGGGAAATGTCCTTCGATGCATTATATTGGATCTTTGACTGGAGTCCAAATGGAGTAGTGAAGGTTTTCACTTCCACTTGTATAGGATACTTGATTGTAGTTCTGCTCAAAGTTTTAGATGTCGTTTCCCACTTTAGGTAAACCTTCCACATGGCTTATGTGAAGTCTGGCTTCCTCGATTATGGTTTTGTACACGATAGTATTGATCATAAAACGAAACATGGTAATAATTCAATTCAGTCACAGATGCACGTCCCCTCCGTTTAATAAATAACTTGTCTTGCAACCATATGTCCAAATGCAAACGATCCATCAGTTCTAAACTGCGACCCTATTTCATTTATTTTGGCCGCCGTTAAATTCAGGTTGGTGAGGGTCGTTAATCTTCAGTCGAATCTGTTTCGTTGCACTTGTCCAAGGTATCAAGCTTTTGTACCATAGAAGCATCCAGATGTGTGTTCTTGGCTTCTTTTCTGTACGTCAAGAGATTTTACGGGTATTCTCAAATTAGATATGGGCTGAGAGAATTAAAGACTACACAAGATGAAATTCTACCAACTGGGATTCTTGCATCATCATCATGGTACGTCACATGGCAATCACATGAAGTCCTGACTTGAAACATTTGAAAGAATGTCGGTGCATCCTTTTTACTTTCTTACAATTTGCAATCAAATACGTGAAATTCTCTGACAGCTACTGTTCTTCTTTTCTTTTTATATTCTTTTCTTGAACACGTTGATGAAATCAGAAGTGGTGTTGACGTCTCTTTCTGCCTCATCTTTACGTCTGAGCTGCATTTATTCGGTGTTATAGGGTAACCAAGCAGGCCACCAAACACCTTTCAGAATTCGTACCAAGAAAAGTTCAATATTGAGTTATTACAAAGTGGATTAATAATGAAACACATAATAACATTTATTTGCGAAGAGTGACCTTTAAGTTTCGCTTACTAGTCAAGCTAACAAATTGTTTTCACCTCTCAAATTTCCTAGAAAAACTTAATTGAAGAATACTAATTTTGAGAACTCTGAATATGTTTAGAAATATTTATAGCAAATAATACGTTCAAACACATAAGCTGAACTTGCCGTTTTATGCAGATAATGTTATAAACCCGGAAATGTATTCTTTAACGGGTATGAAAAAGTTTGGTAAGTGCTGAGAATTGAAACATAGGAAATGGCATGTTTGGCTTTTACATGTAGAGCAAACAATACTTGTGTATTTGTGCATGTATAACGAAAAGCATTCCAGACTATTCAAACCCCACAGCACCACCGAAAAATTAATCCACTTGAAACTTACCTGCTTTAACCCTGGTTAGAAATTTCATCCAGGCGTTGTGTGCTCTGTTCGTTTCGCAAAATGTTTCTTTTCATATCATTGCTATTCACTTTTCCGTGATCGATATCACGTGAGCGAATGCTAGGAAATTATTGTTCTGAAAGAGAAACATGCTTGTTTACTATACACTTAAACAATGAGACGTGGAACCTTTATATTTGTATCTGATAGATAATCACGCACAACTTAAAGCATAAATGTAGTTATAATGGTACCTACTTTTTACTCAAGGCAGAATCTAATGAAAATTCAGGGAAGATTTGGAACATACATATTTCTGGTTACAACTAATTGTTATAACTACTCCAACTTTGTACCGATTCGTTTGTTTTCTTCATGTTGAAGTATATAATCAGGTTGAAAAGTAATTTAGAAGGAGCTGAAAAAGAAAAATATGCCAAATGAAAAAAGAGGAGAAAAAACAGAATAGAGGCACGCCCCTTTATAATTTGGGTATGCGACATTTGTATATACCTCTCTAGTTTTGGGATTTATTAGATTCATGTGATTACATGTTTGATTATGGGAAGTTGGTGTTGGGGAAATATTCCTCAGCCCGAGTAATTAACCTATTGCTAGGAGCAAACGTCACAGAGTGCAATATTGATGAGATTTCACGATGGCATGGTTTCGTTTCGTAGCGAGTTCAGGTCAGAGCTGCATAAGTGGGCATGATTCAGGTAGTTTCTATTAAAATCTAATTGTGTTGACAGATTGTGTATCTCCATCTGAAGTATTTGTGATAGTGACTGATAATTTGTACAATGGAATTATTGAGAAGGGATTTTTCCATTATCTGGAGACGTTGTTTATTCTTGTTATAATGGTAAATATGGTGTAGAGTTAGGGGTGAAATGAGGCTTAAAATTATTATTTGTCTGACCTATGGATAGAGTAGAAAAAAATTGTTCCCTTTATTTGGTGTATTATATTTTCATGCTTTGAGAGAGAGAGAGAGAGAGAGAGAGAGAGAGAGAGAGAGAGAGAGAGAGAGAGAGAGAGAGAGAGAGAGAGAGAGAGAGAGAGAGAGAGATTTTAATTATACTGGCGTGCTCACGTATTGTGCCTGTGCCAGTAGTTTATGTATGCATAGCATACTGCTATATTTATCCTGGGGGAAGGAATAAGTGCCTCATCCCCCCAGGCATTTATGCTCTCAAGGAGAGCTGTTAAATTAGCCAATAGATGTTTCATTAGGTCGTGGGACAATTAAGTTCCAACCGACCTACACTAGCTGGTGAATTGACTTGAATACTGAAGGGTAAAGTGCGAAACTTTTAACCTCATCAGCACACTCCTCAACATAAGAGGAGACTCGTTGGCATGCAGGTATTACCGGACTATCTTTCTTCATCCATATTACGGGTCTCCAGTCCGCCCTTGCAGCATGTTATACCATGCACCCACATGCCACTCCGCCACAGCACCAGCTAGGGGCTATTGCTTGAGTGGGAATAGACTCAACACGCACTCAAGCATGAATGGAGTTCCAGTCTACAGCGGTACCAGGTGTCAACCGAAGCAGTATGAGACGTCAGTCGCGATTGGTCGGCGACTATGACGTCTCATTGGGTCACCTGGTGTATGGACGGGTGGAAGTCGTTCCACATCTCCGTCCATGCTCAGAAGGCCGAGTAAGGAAAAGGAGGAAGAGCATCTCGACAGTCGGTGCGATGGAAGCAATGACCGTCGTGTACGCCACAAAACGCCCGTGCGTACTTATTTCAAATTCAGTCCAGTTGTACTAATGGACTAATCCTAAAGCCAATAATGTGTAAGCCACCTGTGTAATTAACCAAATGATAGAAGTTTCAAAATTTTGAATTTAATTTCATTCAAGTTGGAATTTAATGTACATAATGTACATAAATATTTCTGAAATATACCAATCAGCTAAGTTAAAATGACTAAAAATTTTTGTATCACGGAAATTTAAACAAGTAAAAATTTAGATGGATTCAAAAAGATCAAATCTGTGCTACAGCAAAGAGATATAATCAAAAATGGTTTTCAAGCCAAATTGAAAACCGTATAACTCATTCAGGCAATTGAATGGTTGCTAGGTCTTTTCAATTCCGAGTCCATTTCGGGAGCTCTCCGGAGAATGCCGAGTCCTCTCGTCCACTGGTACAATAGCTTTGAGGTCTTTCTCTCTAGAATTTCGGAGCAATGCAGCGGGATGCCTATGCGTTACTCCATATCTGTTGTTATGGTGGCCAAAGGCTGGCTTTCCTCCCGTCTCCGGCGGTAGCCTCGCTCAGTCTCCTCCCATCAAACCCCTTATGGAGTCCCTTCACTAGCTCTTTATCTGCGAAAATAAAAACACCAGCTGCCAGTTACTCGTCTTCGTAGATAGAACGATGGATTGTCGACGGGTTGGTCGTAGGTTGACTGTCGGGTGCTGCACTGCATAAGCCATTTTCGTTGTTCTTCAGGCTGCACGTGCAGCATGCTCCCGCCCTGCTCCACCCTTATCGACGTAGCTGCTAGCGCTCCGATGTTGCTCCCTCGATGTCTCTTGCCTGAATGATCTCACTCTTTGAAGCACTGGCGCTACGTTATTGAAATATAATAAGGAGAAACCAGGCAGTTGTGAGGTTGCCATGCAATTGTGATATTTGTGATCATGCATTGATTAGAAGAAGATTATTTATAGTCTGGGCGCGTTGGAGTTTCCAGTAAAAATCAGGAGAAAACAAGTGACTCCTAGCATGATTCACGCCAAGATTGGATTCGTTCGGTAAAGAGACCCCTTTGGTTTGTTAAAATATGAAATTATTACATGATTAACTTCATGTTGGACTCCAGATCCAGCCTCAACACCAAAACTTACAAAGAAACCCAAATAAATACAAAAGTAAAGAACACACAAAATAATAATAATAATAATAATAATAATAATAATAATAGTGTCTGTTTCGAATGCAGGCAACTAACCTTAAATAAAACTAACAAATATAATAACTCAATGAATGCATCGAAATAATTACTGATATTTACTATGATACAGCAAACCCAATGAAAACAGTCAGTGGAAAGCAGAAAAACCTAGCCATGGCATCTTCAAGAAAACTCTCTAAAGGTCAATCTTGGTTCAGTTTAAATTGTATAGTCGCTGAAAGCAAACCCTTAAGATGTATAAGATAGTTCAGAATATAAGGCACAACTGAATCACGTGAAGATTATAAATTCTATAGATGTATAAACCCTTCTTAGCTGAGGAAAACAGGGGAGTTTAGGTAAAAACCTTATAACTATTTATACAATTGTATGCAGACGATTTAGTTGTCTTTGCTAACACAGCTCATCAGTTGCAGAATATGCTCAATAGATTGCATACATATTGCTTAAAGTGGACATTAAAAATGAATACGGAACAAACAAGAGTGATTATATTTCGCAGAGGAGACTATCTCAGAAATTACGAAAATGTATGCTATGGTCTTACAGAGGTTATGCTTGTATCATACTACAATCATCTAGGAGGCACCTTTTCTTCAAACAAATCCAGGTATATGTGTCAGAAAACTCTATCTTTGCATGCGTTGAAGGCTATGCATATTTTGAAGCAAAGTCTGTCAAAATTTGGCAAAATCCCTGTAACTGGATTGCTTTGTCTGTTTGACTCGACGGCAGCTCCCATTCTTATTTATGGGGCTGAGTTTTGGGGATTTTATGATTCCATTGATATTGAAAAGTTCATTTGTCATTTTTGTAAATATATTCTTGGTGTACCTATATCTACTCCAAATCCATTCAAATTATTCCTTAATGTTTAGTTAGCAAAAATTAGTATGCAGAATAAAAAATACAAACTTATTTGGAAACGTTGGCTCGGAATTCGAAAGAATACGTATATACTAAACAATTTTAGAAGCTAAAGCTAAAATGGTGGATGGAACTGTAATTGCTGGGCTTACAATGCTCAAAAGCGTATATTTAAGTAAGGATTGGGCAAATGTTTTGTGTAGTCAGGGCAAAAATGATGAAAATACTTTCACAGAATAAGGCAAGAAATAACTTGGTTTCGCCTTAGAACGATTTGATCATTTTCGTTGTACACGCGTACAACGTTACCTAGGGTGGATAATTGTTTTTTTTTAGTTAAGCGACTGAACTAGCATGTATCTCATCGTAGATCGCTTGCGGCGAGAGACACTAAAAGTACGGTATGCACGGGTATTTTACCCTTACTAATACTCATTCCCCTGGAGATTTAAGACAAGTTTCTTCTCTAATTGACACATTGGTTTTTTGGATCTTGTCAAGGAATGTACGTTCTCCATTTTTGTTCTACAGCCATAGGGGTAAGTGTTACATTTTTATTTTATTTGATATGTGAAGCATATTCAGTTTTAATGTCGTAGCGTGAAATGTTGTCTTTACCACTACGCGGATTTGAAACGTTGTCAACTTTTGAATTGTTACAAGTTGCTATTAAGAGTTTAATTTAGTAGCACGAATCTGTAGATTTTAATTCCGTACCTGTCACTATGACCAGTTTGGTTTTATTTTAGCTGTGCGTGTGTGTGCGGGTATATCAGGCTGTGGGTCTGGCCGTCTGAATATCTGTATGAGGATGGAAGCAGGTGCGACCAACAAGGCCATACAAGGTCGGAACTGCTGATTTGTAAACTTGTGCGCATGGTGGAACCATGAAGGGTGTGTATGGCCAATACAAGTGTGGGCCAACCCAAGAATTCAGGAGAACTGTGTGGTTTGACAATGGACACGTAAACCAGGTCAAAATGTTTCGTTTGCAAGTTTTTACAAATATCTGAGTCATATGTGGTTATGAATTGTAGGGGCTGTACAAATGACTGAGTCACGAGTCATGTGCTTGGTACAATTATTATGTTGATTCAATTGATCACATATTTGTTTCAATTGATGATGATGTTTCAATCAAATACAATTGTGTTACTTTCATGCTCCAAACACACAATTCATTCGATTACTTATCACAAACATTCACAAATGGAAAAACAAAAATGTGATACATATATTCAAAATGAAGGTAAGATTCATATAACCTCATGTAACGAAAGTAAGATTCAAATAATCTTATGTAATGAAAGTGACACAATTGTATTCGATTGGAACAACATCATCAGTTGAAACAAATATATGATCAATTGAATCAACATAATTGTACCAAACACATGACTTTTGACTCAGTCATTTGTACAGCCCGATCAATTCATAACCACATATGACTCAAATATTTGTAAAAACTTGCAAACGAAACATTTTGACCTGGTTTACGTGTCCATTGTCAAACCACACAGCTCTCCTGAATTCTTGGGTTGGCCCACACTTGTATTGGCCACAAACACCCTTCATGGATCTACCATGCACACAAGTTTACAAATCAGCAGTTCCGTCCTTGTATGGCCTTGATGGTCGTACCTGCTTCCATCCCAATACAGATGGCCAGACCAACAGCCTGATATACCTGCACACACACACACGCACAGCTAAAATAAAACCAAACTGGTTATAATAACAGGTACAGAATAAAAATCTAAAGACACATGCTACTAAATTAAACTCTTAATAGCAACTTGTAACAACTCAAAAGTTAATGACGTTTCAAATCTGCATAGTGGTAAAGACATTTCATGCTATGACATTAAAAGCTGAATATGCTTCACGTATCAGATAAAATAAAAATGTAACACTTACCCCTATGGCTGTAGAACAATAATGGAGAACATACAGTCCTTAACAAGATCCAAAAGACTAATGTGTCAATTAGGTAAGACCCATGTCTTAAATCTCCATGGGAATGAATATTAGCAAGGGTAAAATACCCGTGCATACCGTGCTTTTAGTGTTTCTCACCACAAGCAATCTACAACGGGATACATGCCAGTTCAGTCACTTAACTAAAAAAAATAATTTTCCACCCTAGGTAACGTTTTACACTTGTACAACGAAAATGATCAAATTGTTCTAAGGTGAAAGCAAGTTATTTCTTGCCTTATTCTGTGACACAGTGTTTCATTTAAATGTAACTATGTCTAGAAAATAAAATAAATTTTCTCAAGACTGTATTAGTTGGAAACAAAACTTTTCCATCATCATCAGTTTCATAAGGTTTTTATTCAAGTTATTTACTTGCATAAACTGCTAAAACAACTTGATAGATTCTTATCATACTTGGCATGACTTCATACTTGGCATGACTTACTGTGAAACTAAGACGATTCATTCTTTGACACTTGCAATTGCCCCATTTACTTTTGGGTCAATGTCACAGTTGTAGAAATTTTGCCTTAAGGTTTTGGTTCAAGCTCTTTAATTTCCTTTTATTTCCTAATTCCATCAACCTTGATGCATTTTAGCTTTACTGGTCATAGACCAGATGATCTTACGCAATTGCTTTCCTTTGGAATATGGTGTTCAGCATCCATTAGAACAAATTTGTTAGCAGTACTCATCATAAACTACAAGAAGGAATGTCAGAAAAAAATGTACAGACATATTCATCCCATGGTCTAGTTCATCCTAAATGATAATAGTGACCTTGGACACTAAAAGACATCTTGGTCCTAATTAAATTGATACCAATCACTTGGGTATTTTGTGAACATGTTAACCCGGACATTAAAAAGTGGTTTTGTTACAAAAAGGTGTTGGAACTTGCTTCTAATATCAGAAACAGTTTAAGTGCTCAACAATTTAAAAGAAGACACTGACTTATCTGGGATTCCTGGAAATTCAATTTTGAAAATCTTAATATTGCTACACTTCCTAAGTGGAAAGTTATATTGACATGGGGTTATCTCCAGAAGACTTCTTACAATATCTTGTTGCTCCTGAATGAAAATGATGCTGATTTGGCATGGCCACTGTGGTGGCCATCTTGAAATTCTTGTTTTTGCTATTTCTCTGGACTTTTGATGTCTTGTTGGTCCTAAATGAAAATGGTGCCATGCATACATCCAATATGGCAGCCACAATTAACATATTGAAACTTTTGTCACCATTTCTCCTGAATGGATGGTCATTTTGGCATGGTGTTTTCACCAAAGTCTTCTGATGGCATCAGGTTTATCCTGAATTAAAATGGTGCTGATTTTTCAGCCAATATGGCTACCCGAGCAGCTGATTTGAAAATCATTTGAATATCAGAGATGGTTTCAGTGCTTTGCAATTAAAAACAAAAAAAATGGAAATTTCTTTTGGACAGTAGAGCATCTGTCTCTTTTGAGGGACTGTTGTATTATTCCCTTACACAGATTTTGATATTTAATAAAGAGCAGAGTAGAGCATTAGCATGGGGTTACCCTAATACTCTTGTAGGGATGAATTGACAGAGTAAATCAACTTCAACAGCAAAGCCAAAAATTAAATTGTGTCATTTAAGAACAGGAGTTGTAGGGTGAATGAATGAGAAATAAGATAAGGAAATATTAAAAACATTTAGCATGATATTTTAGCTCTACTGGTCATATACTAGAAGAGCTTATGGGATGGTCTGTTTTCTATCATCATTCCATTTGTTAATGCAAGTTTGTTATCACTACTTCTAAATTATTTGGATTGTTACCACGAAACTTTACACACACATTTGTTACATGGTCTAGTTGGTACTAGATGAAATGGTGTTTCTCATACATCTAAAATGGCTGCTGCAGTTGCCGTCTTCAAAATCTTGTTATCATTACTTCTTCTGAATGGATGGTCATATTATCATGAGATTTTAACTAAAAGACTTCTTCTGATGTCTAGCTGGTCCTAAATGAAAATGGTGCCAATCAGAAATCTATTATGGTCACCACAGCAGCCATCTTGAAAATAATTTTTTTTTTCATTACTTCTACTGGTCATATCAGCATGGAATTTTCACTCAATGACTTCTTATGATGTCTGGTTGGGTCATGAATGAAAATCATTTGGATATTGTGTCCCATCTTGAAAATCTTGTTATTGTTACTCCTCCTACATGGATGGTCATATCAAATTGGAATTTTCACTTAAATATTTCTTTATAATGTCTACTTAATTGGTCCTAAATAAAATTGGTGCTGATCTAACATCTAATATGACTGCGATCTCATTATTGTAACTCCTTCTTATCAGAAAGTCATATTGACATGGTGTTTTCAGCATGACTTTTTATCATGTCCAGTTGGTCTTAGATGAAAATGGTACTGATCTGACATCAAATATAGCTGCTACACAGTGACCATCTTTAATATCTCTTGAATGGATGGTCATATCAACATGAGGTTTTCACTAAAAGATTTCTTATTACTTGCATTTGGTCCAAAATGAAAGGGATGCTGCTCTGATGTTCATTATGGCCACCACAGCAGCCACCTTGAAATCATGTTATCACTATGATGAACGGGCAGTCATATTGAAATGGCACTTTTACTAAAAGACTTCTTGTAATATTTTGTTGATTTTAAATTAAAATGGTGCTGATCTGATGTCCAGTATGTGGCCATCTTGAAAATCTTTTTGTCACTACTCCTCTTAAATGGAATGTCATTTGACATCAGGTTTTCACGAGAAGAGTTTTTCTAGTGTCTAATTGGTCCTTAATGAAAACCATCACTATGGTCACAGTGGTGGCAATCTTGAAAATATTGTTGTCTATTTCACCCAAATGGATGGTGTGATAAATCCTAGTGTTATAAAATATAAGTAGTATGTGGCTCATTAAACATAATTTCACACATCTCAGCATTAAATATTAGATTTCAGTGATTCATATGTCTATATCAATGGTCAACAAAATGGGATATATTTTAATACATACATGAAGAAATAAAGGACTTGTAGAGTTGCTAGGTGCAATAAATAACTGTACAAATGTTTTAATATCACGTTTAGTGATTTTGGATTATTAATATATTGTTAATTTGGGTGACTGTGATTGACATTTACTTTGTACGGATTTGTCTCCCATTGTCAATGTTGGTCCAAATCGGTCTTTTTGGTCGTTGTGTTTTGGCCTCTTTTAAATCCTCTCACACTATTTAGCGTAGTATATTCGTTTTCTGAGATAAAGAGTTAAGTTCTGATGTGAATATCTTCACATCAAGTTTCCAAATATAGAGAAATTCCACTACCAAAGTACTTATGTAAGTGTGAATTGCAATTCACCTGCCATCATACTTTCAAGCGTTTCTAAGGTGTTGTTAAGTATCATTCGAACTACTCGTGTGTTTCCCTCACACACTTACGACCAAGGTTTTTCCCATCAATCTCTGCATAAGACCAATGAGTCTCAAGGGTATAAATACCAGTCATGTGCCATGTTCTGAAGACGCATTCTGACTGGCATAGACAATATATATGTAATAGCAGAACTAGAGAGCTAATACGACTGTGGTATGCTTACAACAGAGATCGCATTATAACAATATAAACCATTACAGATGATATAATATTCCAAATGATATGAAATAAACCTACAATATATTCTTCAGTGTTGAAGATCGATGCCACCATAGAATTAATGTTGCAATACTACAGTAGCGTTATTTAACTGATTGCCTACATCTATATTGACTCGAGTGATAAAACAATAACCTATTCTGCTGTTATATAATTGCTGCATAAGGAATTCAAATAGATACATATATTAAAATATCAGAATTGTTGCTGCGGTAAATAACTAAAAATGCATAGGAGGGAGCATTCATTGTCATATTCTTACAGGGAGTATTCATTATTTCCATTTTACATTAACGTGACATTTAGTTGGCTACAAAGAAGAAAAACATTTCTAAATTTATATTTCAAAGTATTAGTGCATTCTGGACCATAACAATACTCACTGGGAAACACATTCGAGTGGTATCGTTTTTCATGTGTTTTATAATTCAATTTGTTTCGGGTTGTACTTTTCCCTATGAAATACATTAATTGTTTTTTCAGCGATTATTTTATTATGTACTTTCTTAACTTTACACTGAGTCACACATTTATGTAAAGAAAGAATTTTAGGTGTCATCAATTCGTTTGAATCTATTTCAGAGTTTTGACTGAAACATTACAATTTTATTATTGATCCATTCATATTGCACAGTTAATATTCACCATTACTAGCGTTTATTAAATTCTTGAAACTTAAATAGCTTTCCTATCTTGTGATTAAAATCCCAAGTTGACATTAGTCAAAGCTGACCTTGTACAGCAGTAAAGCTAGGGATGTTACAGATGGCTATATCAAATTTGGGTTTTCACCAATAGACTTATTATTATTCCTAGTTGGAACTAAATGGAAATGGTGTCAGTCATACATCCAATATGTCTGCCACAACAGTAGTCTTGAAAATCTTGTCACTACTGACCATGAATAAATGATAATTATGATAATGTCTGCATTGTCATAAATGAAAACATTGCCAACCAGACATCCAGTATGTCCACCATAGCAGCTTATTTGAAAATATTATTATCAGTCAGAACAAACATAGAGATGTTTTCAAAAATCAGCAGTAAAAGGAAGAAATGGTCTCATCTTGAATTCCTGGAAATATTTTCACCCTTTAGAGCATCAGTCCATTTGAGTACTCTTGTTTGTTTCTGCTTAAAAAGGTCTGGTTTGGAACTTAGACAGGAAATGAGAAGCATGACTCCATCAGGTTTTATAAATGATATTAGATGGTGTTTATTTATTTTGCTACATGGAACTCAATATCCAGAAAAAGTTAAGTACTATCTAACACTAAACATGTGCTTTTAACTTTCAAAATTCAATAATTTTAAAGCATTTTTTATAAGATCTTACACATATTCTACCAAGCTTATAAGGCTATTATTTTGTCTCTCTTGTATAGTCATACAGCGATGCCAACCTTATGTACAAGATGACAAACCCATTCTCCTTTATACAAATTTATGGGTAATCATATAGCAATGCCAACCCAGTGTGTCAGATGATAAAACCATTCCCCATCTAAACAAATTTAGAAAGCTATGCCCAGGAGAAATATTGTGTATATTATTATTTAGCAGCTGAGGTAGCAATGGTTTTATCAACATTAAGATTTTATCTCAGAGTGTTTAGTCAGTAGTCTTGTACAGGGAGGGTTAATTGTGGTATGGTTTGCAGATGAGATATTGTTTCCATGGAAACCTTATAAGTAAGAGCAGTTTGATGACTTTTCTTATTTGTAGGTTTCTTCCATCGAGATTTGAAACCTGAGAATTTATTGTGTTCGGGTCCAGACTGCATCAAGATAGCTGATTTTGGTCTTGCCAGAGAAATACGATCACGCCCACCTTATACAGATTATGTATCAACAAGATGGTATGTAGTTCTTTCTCTCTCTCTGTCTCTGTCTCTCTCTGGTCTCTCTCTCCCTCTCTCTCTCTCTCTCTCTGATTTATAATGCCAGTTGAACCTTTAATGTTAACTAATATGAAATTAATTAGACCTGTAATGATGAGAAGTTTTTTATACATGTGACAGTTATATTAGCTTTCTCAAGTCTGGCACTTAGAGGCTTTGATTTGCATAGAACCCTATAGTAAGAATGCAGATTTTTGGGAATTACTATAGAGGATGAATTTTGATTTGTGGAGAAATTTAAGCAGTTTAATAATCTCAGAGTGAATTAAATTCAGTTCATTTTTTATTGCACAAAACATCCACATGAATAGGCAGTGTACAATAATAAAATCAAAGAAAACTCTCAAGACAGTTTGTGGGTATCTTAACATTATGCCTGTTGATATATGTATTACACATCGTGATATACATGTAGCAGCACATATATGTTAATAAATAAATATTGTTTCTTGGCAAAATAATTTGTTATGCTGTTTTTGGTTTAGTGGTATTTGTAAAATGTTGACTAAATCATTGGCTTGGAGATGTGTTGTGACTTATATTTAGGCACCTTTAAGTAGGTATAGCTGATATATATATATATATATATATATATATATATATATATATATATATATATATATATATATATATATATACACTAGTTTGACTATCAAGGAAATGATAGGACTATTTATGGTCTTGTGGATTCTGTAGTTGGCTTACTCTAGCAAACAGTTACGTGCCACAACAATACTAGACATTCATAATTGTGATCCCTGCAAAGAAAGTTGGTTGTGTGTGTGTGTCTGGAATCAGCATGTCTGTACATCCATCATCCCTTTGTTGACTTCATTTTTATTTAACCCTTGTGAGATCACTTGTAACTTTGTATGCTATTGTATCATGACTAGGTATTATATCCTGTACAAAAATATGGAGTCAACCTGATGATCATTTTAAGCATTTCCTATTATGTTTATAATAAATGATGTCTGTTGATGAGTGTATTTATATCATTCATCAACCCATCACTTAACTGGCATATGGATAAGGTAATTGTGACCTGCTTTTCTTGCTATTAAAATAATGCAAGGTTTTGGATTATGCCACCATGTAACAGGTGAGAGGTATCATTTCACATTATTGTTTGAAAATTGTGTTTACACTGAATTGGGGTAGGAGGAGGGTCATAAGCATTCACTTATTGGCAAATCTTGTTTCTTATCAGTTTCTGTCATAAGCATAAAAAAATTTTAATTGAAACTTGCACAAAAACTTACTGTCAGTATTTTTTAAAGTTGATTTTAAAGACCTCAGGTCACAGTGTTGCCAAACATTATTGTCAAAAGTCATAGTATGAATACAGCCAGTTTTAAATAAAAGTAGTACAAAACAGTCCAGTTAATTGACCAACAAGAATGCTTGAAATATTTTCAGGAGTAATATTGATGATCTATATGCCATTCACATAGACATTATAACAATCTGGGTTATTTACTGATTTTTTTTCACATTTCAAATTTTTTTTAATTAAATAAGTTCAAAATTAGGTTGTAATTTTATAGAGACTGCCTTACTTTGAAATCATGCTGTCTTGTCAAACCCACACTTGATATTTCAAAATTACATTGTGTTAATTTTACACAGTCTGCCATCCTTTGAAATCATGTCAAAACCCACATTGACATTTGAAATTTTGCTGTATGTTCTGCCCATGATCAGTATTCCCAAGCTTTAGGATTATTGTAAAACTCTCCATCTGCCCCTTCTTCTATCTCTCCTTTATAATTAAGTGGAAATTCACCAAACTTGGTTCATAGATTGCCTTTGTAGTAACCATCTGCAGGAATGGTATACATCCCCAGAGGTCCTTGAGATTTAGAGGCAGAATATAAATATAATCAAATTTCAATTACTGTCAATTTTTTATGCTTTTGACTACTTTGTACATGCAGTCATAGCAGAAGGATACACAATGTATGTAATGTGTCTGGTCTTAACAAAATTTGGAGTGCTGGGGTGGAACAAATATTTGGTTTAACTAAAAATTCAGAAAAATTCAGAATGTTAGGCTCTTACATCTTCCTTACATATCAAGAGATTTGTAAGGCAATCATGGCAAAATTTTTCTTTTAATAAAATCGTACTTAGTCTTTTGAACTATTTTCACGCAAACATTATTTAATGCTAAAAAATGCAAAAAAGTATTTTGTCATATAATTTACTTTTAAGATCACCTGAATGTAATACTTGTTGCACATATCTAAAACTAAAAAAGAGGATGCCTTTGTTACCCAGTTTATTATTTGTTCACTATGAAAGTACGTCATTATTATCACATGTCTTTATATCATGCAGGTATCGTGCGCCAGAAGTTTTGCTTCGATCTACAAACTACAGTTCCCCGATTGACATGTGGGCTATCGGCTGTATTATGTCAGAGCTTTATACACTACGGCCACTTTTTCCTGGAACTTCAGAGATTGATGAAATTTTCAAGATATGTAACATCCTGGGTACACCAAAGAGGGTTAGCCTGTCATTTCTTTATTAAGCATAAAAATTACTGAGATCAATATGTCACTCATAACACATATCCAAAACTTTCCTTGGTATTTGTAATGCACACGCAACTAATTTCATTGTATTTGTACATTTTATATATAGTCCAACTTACTGGAGTAATAGAGAAAAAAAATCATTTACCTCAAGAAATTGTTACAATCAGACAGACATTGTAACTTTTACTTAATCATATCATCATAACATTTTATCTGATACTGTACCACCAGTAGTATTGGGTTTGTTTGGTTTGTTACAATCAGACAGGCATTGTGGCTTTTACCTGATCATATCATCATATTATCTGTAACTATACCTGTCCACCTGTAGTATTGGTTTTCATTTGTTTGGTATTTTATGGCACATCATTACATGAAGCTCATATAATGCTAAGGCAATTGGATTAAAGTGCTTCTCCCAGAAATCACCATGGTTGCATATTCAGGCTCATGCAGCATCTGGATTTTAACCTGCAGACTTCTGGTCGCAGGGCTGGCATGTTAACAACCGGTACTAAGGTGGAAGTTGGACAAATATAAATGGTTTTTAATAGTTGAGGAAACAGCTATGGTTATGGAAATAGTATGCAGTAAAACCTGTCTTGAGAGACCATCCTTTCTGCCAATCAATAACTGTCTTTCTGTCATAACAGGTCTTGGCAGGTAGGCCAGTTTTCAAGGTTAAAATTTAACTGGGTTTAAGAAGGAAAAATAACCACAATGACTACATGTATTTTATTATTTATTTGTTTTCTCTTGTTAAAGTATTATGTGCATTCATCTTAAAATAATGTTGCATTGAAGATATACATTGATCATAAAAAATTCACACTGATATTTGTCAAGATGTTAACATAATCATGATAGTTGTAAATACGATGTTAGTGGTTCTGATCAAACCTTAGGTAAATATGAAATGTTTACATCTCTTCTGGCTGATCATGTTGTGCAGGTGTTTGCTCATGAAATTGCAGTGATATAATAAAATTGATCTGTGCACTATGATTTTGATTGTAAATAACAGGTGGTCTCTCTCAGCTGATGTTGCTTAAAACAGAATTTACTGTACTATTTGTAGGTTTTACCCTCATTGAGTATCCCAAGGTCTTACATTTTCTCTTGCAACTTAATGTCTGTTCTCAGCTGTATTTAAGTTTTGATAGCTACAATAAACCACTTATGGGATGTGTAGCTGCAGCTTATATTTGAGAAAAACAAGAAATTAAAAATGAAAATGTTATTTAATATTAAGAAAACTTGATAGGATTAGTAACTATTCTTTAGTAGTCATGGTTTGTCTTGTGATTGCTTAAGACCCGCTAGCTAGGTCTTGTTGCCATCTTGTTTGAAAAGAAGTTTCGAAAAAAAGCACACTGAGACCTGCTGGCTGGGTCTTGTTACCAACTTCCATGAAAGAAAGATTGAAAAACAAATTTTAAAAACACGCCATAAAATAAGCACACATAACCATCTTAAGAAGATTTGAATGGAATATAAGCTGTCTTGTATTTAGTCACATTTTGTCTTGATTGTTTTACTCCTGTCAAGTAGCTAACATGGCAATCTTTTTTCATAGGAGGAATGGGAGGAGGGACACAAACTGGCAGCTGCCATGAACTTCCGATGGCCACAGTGTGTTCCAACAAACTTTAAAGCCATTATTCCCAATGCCAGTAGTGAGGCACTCCAAGTGCTCAAAGACATGCTTCTGTGGGACCCACAGAAACGCCCTTCATCTAGTCAGGTAGAACAAAAATGTCCTTCCCACTTGTTACTTGCGATTAGTTTTTGCTGATACATGTATGTTTGGCAGATCTCTGCTAGTTTGTCAGATGTATATGTTTGGCAGATGTATATATTTGGTCTGATCTCTGTACTAGTTTGGCAGAATACCTTCAGCTGCAGAAGTAGAGTTATCAGGCTGACTCTCCCAAACTGCAATCATGCCATCATTAAACTCTCTCATAATTTGTTTTAAATCACAGTCTGAAAGCTTAATTAAATGTGAAAGTTATATTTGGCAGATATTTGCTGAATATTGTCAGAATTGTACATTACATGCACAAGATTTAATCTACAAGACTTTCAGTAATTTTTTGTTTTTGTGTCCTGTATCTAGACTCTTTATTCTGTTAGTAACTTAAGTAAATAGATCATAACTTTCACATTTACTTTAGATTATACTTAATAAAAAAGTTAATAATTTTTGCAAAGAATTTTAATCAGTCTGACATTTTGCTTTGTAATGTGGAAAGAATATTTATGACTTTCATGAAGAAGAGTTTGTATGCAGGCTGTTTCAGTGTATCATAATGTATACGAAGTATATATTAAGAAGAGTTTGTATGCAGGCTGTTTCAGTGTATCATAATTATACAAAGTATATATTAAGAAGAGTTTGTATGCAGGCTGTTTCAGTGTATCATAGTGATACAAAGTATATAGTAAGAAGAGTTTGTATGCAGGCTGTTTCAGTGTATCATAGTGATACAAAGTATATAGTAAAAAGAGTTTGCATGCAGGCTGTTTCAGTGTATCATAGTGATACAAAGTATATATTAAGAAGAGTTTGTATGCAGGCTGCTTTAGTGTATCATAATGATACAAAGTATTCAGATTTATGTATAGCAGTCATGAACAACAGTCTGTATGCAGGCTGTTTAAGTGTATCATAACAGTACAATGTATAAATTACCAAGAGTTTGTATGCAGGCTGTTTCAGTGTATCATATTAATACAAATTATACAGATCTATTTATATTTGATGTGGAATTAAGGGTTTTTTTTCTAAAAATATTCCTTAAACATTATTGTGACACTGTGATTTGCAAATCAGACAGTTCTTTTACTTGATTTGTTAATGGACTATATTGAGTAAGGACCATTTTCTGCCCCCTCTAAAATTGTCTTTATATGAGGTATACTGCATCTATGAGATGATTAACGTTTATTTTTGACATCAGTTTTGTGTTCGCATGCCAGTTGCCATGGTAACAGAGTGTTGCATGCCAGTTGCCATGGTATCAGAGTATCGATAAATTATCAAAATAGACATGAATAATATTCATGTTTTGCATTTAATTATCATAAATACTGTTTTACCAAGAACTATTCAATCAATTTAAAATTACAGTTTTACTATTCTGGGGGTTATAAAGTTGTATAAGTAAGGTTTAATTTCTAAAACTAATCCCAAATTGTCTTTATAATCCCAAAAAGAATATATATAACTTAGTCAACTGAAAACTGTGCAAACAAATGCACTATATCATAAAATCAGAAACTGCTTCTAAATTTAATATTGATTAATATTGTTGAAGGACACGATTGTAAAGGCATTAACAGGGGCTTCTAAGTTCTCTTCCTTGCCAAATATATTGGTTTGTTCCCTTACATGGAAATGATGTGTTCATAATGTAATTTTATCCTTATACTTTCATGGCAATATAACACACACACAGACACACACATGCACACATACACTATTGTATCTTTAGAAGAACACGACAGTTATCACTACTTTGATTTCCATACCCCTTGATGTAGCCTCTTTTCAAAATGTAATTTGTTTTTAAACTATATATTTGTCTCCACATTAATGTAAATGCCAAGTCATATATAATATCCATTATAACAACACATTTGTATTTTTTGTATCATTTTGTTAAATAGGAATGGAAGAGCGCAAACTGAATCACAACATTCATAACTTCAGTTCTTTGGCTAATGACACAAGCACTGAAAATGATATTGGCATGAGCTCACTTTTCATTCTTGTGCCAAGAGACTTCAGTAGTCCGTTTCAAAATCTAAAACACTTAATCGCATGATTTACACATGTTGGCTTACCTAAGTCCAACTCTCATTAGTAAATTGCTGTAGAAAAAAAAAATTGTTCCAAAAATGTATGCTACTTTCCATAACATTTATTTTCTAAGACTTGTATATAAAATCTACTCTTGAGAGAATTGGCATGTGTATTCTTCCAAACTTTATTATTCTATAAAGATAGAATATGGACATTAATAAGAAAGAAAAATATATTGATTGAAAACTGTTAATGAAATTCTGAAAAATGTGAAATAGGTTTTAGAAATAATAACATTGTGTAATAGAACCACAACAACCCCAGTCTTGAAACTGTCTCCTTCACTCTCTGTTGTTACCCCCCCTTTTTATCTTGCTCTCTCTCTGTTTTTCTCTCTCTCTCATGACATGCATGCAAACATGGATCAGTATATAAATATAGTTCTTACAAAGTTCATTTTTGCATTGTATGTTTGCCTACATATGTATGTATATTTATTATATGCTCATTTTTGTCTCTGTTAACTTAACATTTTCAGAATCGTGCAATATTTTATGATATTGTACACCTTCATATTGCACTCACGTGCACGACACATGTACCCAATAGTGTATTAGGAACTACTTTGTAAACAAATCACGTACACTCATGTAGTAAATGCTTTACAATTTGGTTGATTAAATTTGTTTCTGAATTAACTAACGCAGCTGTTTCGTGGACTGCCACATACCAGCTTCTTTGCAATATTCTGCATTAATTTTTTTGATACAACGTTTCGGATTAAGGCTGGCAATAGACACCAGACAGGTCAGAACATTGCTGGGGTCCCTGCAAATAGCATGCAAGTGACAAGGCATAAACATGTCTTCTTTAGCTGGTATTAAGAATGGCAAAAAATATACTGCAAATCTGAATTACATGAGCCATGTCATGGGTTGCAAAGCTTGATTACACATTTCAAAATTGTTCTGAAATTTTAATTACATTCCAGGTGCAATAACATCCTCCTTAATGCACTCAAAATGAAATGAACATTATATTTCACAGCATCTTTTTGACAATTACAAGTGAAAGAGTTCATATTTTCCCCACATTATGATTCCAAACATTCAGTGACAGAACAGAAACATACATGTAGATAAGTAAAGATGCTGCTCCCTTGCTGCACACATCAGATGTTACTTCATGTAGAATTGACACAGATAAATCCAGTCCATTATCACGAAATTTAGTAGAATCGACAAAAATACCAAAATCTATTCATTCCAGGCCAAATGGAAAAGTTGTTGCAATGCGCATTCATTAGAAATATGACTCTAAATTTAAATTTTAAGTAGACCAAAACAACAGTTTCTTTCCAAAGTGATGTCGACTGTATGACTAAGTTAAAATTTAGCAGGGCAGAGTTTTGTGCACATTAATGTTGTTGTGTACTGATGAATATGTGCTTGTGTATTTAGTTTAAAATATAGCATAAATTCAGTTGTTATGTTTCTTTTAGTGTATTTCTGTTTATATAATTAAGCCTTAGGTAGAATAAGAAAATGAACATCTAAGAAAAAGGTTACTGCATTTGTATGTGAAAATATGAACTCATTTTCTCAGATGGATATCCAAGGTCATGCAGTATATCTATCCAAAAAAACTTGTTCATATTTTCCCATACAAATGCAGTAACCTATAAATGTTGTATGGATTGTTTTTCATATTTTTGTAAGTGTTCACATTCACATTGGCTGTCACATTTAGTCTGCAATAATACTCAAAGCCTCTGACTTCCACCTAGTCAAATGATTCTTCTAGGGATGGAGCATGAAATGGGTTTTATGAACAATATTTAAAAGGAAATAACTGTGCTTATTATGTATTAATTATCATACATATTGTTTTATATCATATAATCTCATGTCATCCTTTGTGCTCTATCAGTTTGTACTTCAAAATCACTTAAGTCTGAATATTTCATACTTGATAGGCTTTATGGTAAGTAAGACCCACCCCCATGTTTGTTGCCCCTTGAAAAAATTAGGTAGGTTAGATTTATTATATTTTTAAATACTTCTATTATTATTATTATTATTATTATTATTATTATTATTATTATTATATGTAAGCATGTTTTCCTTTGCATAAAGAGTTTCATCTCTATTATTTTATATCATTATATTTTTGATAACACTTTTTGTTTTTATACCTGATCAGTAATGTAAAAATAGCTGAGGTAAACATTTAATTAAATAAAGAATAATTGCCATTCCGTAAATATGCAGTATTTAGATAAATAGATTGAACCAGTTTGTTCTTTGGCGAATGTGGGGTAGAAGTAATGTCAATAGACTTTTCAATTTAAAAACAAAACAATCCAGTCACTTTAGCTTACATCCAGACTGTATACAGTACTTTCAAATTTCAGTAATTGTTTGGAAATATCATTGACTTAGTAAGTTTGTTAAAATTTCTGTGTTAGTCCAAAACCTTTTTATGTGGGTAAGTGCACATGAAAATGTAATAAAAATTCAGTCTTAAAAACTTGATTGTAAATCAGCATGTAGAAAAACAGTACTATAAACTTAAGGAAGAATAATTTCTTCACGACAGTTTACACTAACATCATTTTCTAATGCAAAGATATTTGTTCACTCTCTTTTTATATGTATACCATACAGATAAAAATTATGCCTTCCATGACATAAATATAAACTGAAATGCAAATTATTTATGCTCATAATTAGGAATGAATTCTTTTTTTATTCAATATAGTTCTTTCATTCTTGCTTCTAAAGTGTTTTGATGCATAAAGGTGTCTTCTGTGTTATTGCAAGAACTAATTTTACTTTTTCAGTGTTTGAGATATTCGTACTTTAAAGTGGGGCAGGTACAAGCCATGCCACCAGCATTACCTTCGCCCCAGACACGATCACCACCGGTTAGAAATCCTCTGACAGATACACCACCTTCATACAATTGGCAACAGGATTCCCCCTCCCTCAACCTGAACCGGCCACCTCCTCAGGAGAACAAAGTCAACAACACTAACCCATTATTCCCATCTAGCAATAACAACAATCCTGTTCCAAAGCAACCAGACAATGTAAGTAAAGTGCTGCAGTGCTTATATAAAACATGGCTTTCTAATGATGGAGCTTACAGTAAAGTCTAGTTAATACTGATGTTTTTCACCTAGGAGGCAAGTCAGTCTTTATCATTTATTGTCTTCTAAGTTTAAGAAAGAGAGACTTATAACTTCATAGGTAGGAGCAGCAGCAGTACATAATGTCAAAGACACAATATTTTTTAGTAACTCTATCATTAGATACCTTAGTTTCACTAAAGCAAAATCTTTAAAACTTTGCACACTAGTGTAAAATGGGGTTGGGAACCTGCTATTAAAATTTTCAAGGGGATATCAATAGCAGCTTCATATACATTTCACAGATGTACACAGATCTTTACAGATACATAAATGTAGAGTTTATATAATTATCAGAATGTGTAAGGTACATGTAATTTGTGCCTGGCCTCATTGTCATAGTTGTCATGCTTATGGCCAAGAGATAAAGGCTTGTAGTGATTACTGTCTTCAGTTAGATATAGATTAACTTGTTATTGCATGATTGTGAAAACATACAGTCTGATTTTCTTAGAAACTGAACATCCTTTTTATATGTCAGCCATAAGGTGGAGTATATTATCAGACAAGCTGCCATGATACAAGAATTGTGCATTGTGCAGAATATGTAACAATAGTGATGCACAAGAACTCCCACAAATTAGTTTAAAGTTGCACATATAAAAATATACTCTGCATAGTATTCAATTTTTACTTAACTGTTAACCCCAGAAGTGCTTGTAGCAGCACAAATCTCACTGCTGGTAGTAATGCTCATCATGACATCTGTCTCTTTTTTACAGGTAGGCAACTATTTATAAATCTGGGTTCTTCAGCTTGACATGAATGGTTGCTGAACTAAATTTACTTGGCACATTGGTCCCTGGAACAAGCATTATGTAGTAGTTTGAATCTTGCATCAATGAAGTTTCATGAATGAGTGTTTAAAATACAGACTACCTAGAACACCAAAAAGGGCTAATTCCCAGTGTGGTTCATGTTCAGATGACAATATTTGGCAAATAATGGCTGATAATAGTGATGATAACAATGAATTTTAAAGTTATGAACTAAATCAGGTTAGTGGAGCTGTGAAAGTGTTAATGTAGATATTGGTGATTGATTTTGAACCTGAAGATATGAGTGTGATGGACAAAAACAGATGGCATGCAGGTCAACTGTGGTATTTCAGTAATAATAATGATAATAATAATAATAATGACTTTATTTAAAGAGGGTAACACAGTTAGCTAATTAATCTACCTTGAGGCCAGCATTCAAAGGAATTTATTTATTTAGCTGCTTCTCTGAAGCCACTGGATATATTGGGTTTGGAAGAAGGAAATAGAGTGGGCATTTCTAATCTCAACTGGAATACTATTCCAGAGCAAAGTTCCAGAGTATTGGAAACTTTTTTGAATAATTCCTTATTTTGGTTTGGGAATTTTATACTGTTTGGTAGACATGGATCGCAGGTGGGGAATATTGCTAGGTCAACTTTTGAAAACTTAATGTAGCAAAGGCAGAATACCAAGCCTAATTAAAACACAGTCAGTTTAAAAGTATAGTGCAGTTTAATTTCTTTTCTTTTCTTTTGTGCTACAAAATTTCATAGCCCCAAAGGTTTAAGATAAATGTAATCAATAAGAATTTTAAATTAATTAAAAAGTAAAGATATTTCTTTGATCAAAATATCTGTCTTAAAAAAGACACTATGGCATTGATAGACTTAAAACTCTAATATAGCATTATAGAGCAGATAAGAAATCTGGTATAACAGTCAGCAATGCACAGATTTAAGAAACTTAAACTTTGGCAGAGCTTATATTACTGTAGTGTTAGTTTGGAACAAAAGTATCCAAAAGACAATACTTATGATCTGTAGAATAATTGCACATAACAACTGTAAAGAACAGTTTCCTAACTTCTTTAAACTGGCTGAACTAACTATACATATGCCCCTTCAGACAGCAGACTTTGAACGGGGGGATTTTAGCACAGTACATTAGTCATACACAGATTACGCTCTGAAACAGTAAACAGTCAGAAATGATCTTATACAAGTAGATGCATCATCTTTAACAGATTATGATTTCAAAAAGAGTTTTAACAGAGTGGAATCAGGAAGAAATAAAGACATATTGAAGTGTTAAGTAAATGTTGAACTATGGCTGTTTCCTGCTACCCGTCCTTTTCTCTACTGCTCCCTTATTTTTATGACAAGGGGAGAGCTCCCCCCTTTAGATAAAATCCTGGCAGCAGCTTGGTATTATGTTATGATGTCTGTCCCTCGTTCCTGTTACCAAATGTTACGACTGTATGGTCTTAAACTAAGTAACAGAAAGAAGCGAAAACCAACTAGTTCGCAAAATTGAGCAAATAATTTATTTCTTTTTAACACAAAGTGAAAAATTAAAAATAACTTACAGTAGTGTGAATGAAATCCAAAATGGTCTTAAATGTTCTATTGCAAGTCCAAAAATATAGAGTATTCCAAATGAGTTCCAGTGGTGTTCAGAAAAAGTCCAGTCTATTGTGCCGATGTGCCAATAGCCTTGAATAGTGATTATGTACTAACAGTCTTCATCTGTCACAATGATAATGTCCAGAATATCTTTAAATAAATTTGCAGTAATTCCAAAATAGTTACTTTAGTCCTAAAGTTTACAAGCACCCTGTAATTCTAATGAATAATTAAGATAAATCTTCTCAAATAATAATCAAACACAGTTAAATGACCGTCTCCACCACAAATATTTAAGATAGGAATAACTAATTTTGTTTCTCACTACCGCATATAAACAACTATGACACCATTTCAGAATCAGGATGAGAGTCATAAGTTCATTTGCAGAAAATTCTCACTTGTCAGCAAGGTCAAGTCCTTTAGCAGTCATCCAAATAGAAATCAGGGGGCCAGAATTTCCTAGGGTGAACTCAATTCCCATCAAATTTGTCAACAAGATTGCTTCTTCACCATCCAAAGTCAAAAGGCCACATAAACATGTTTACTCAAATTAAAAGTATAACCCACATATTCTGAAGCTATTGTTACAACTCTGTGGTCTTAAACTAAGTAACAGAAAAGAGCTAAAACCAACAAGTTTTGTAAAATTGAACATATAAATTATTTCCCTAGAAGAAAAAGTGAAAATTTAAAAATAACTTACAGTATTGTGAATTAAATCCCAAATCAATATAAACATTTTATCACCAGTCCAAGTGTATAAAGTTTCAACTGAATTCCAGTGGAATTCCAAATATAATCCAATATTGAATGTGTTTCCATGCCTGTAGTGGCCTGTGATGTGCAGATGTACCAACAGTCTTTTGATGAATTACATTAATATAATCCAAGATGTCTTTATCTGAATTCACTATAATTCCAAGTTAATTTTACAGTCCAAGAATATTCTAGATGAGCACTTTGTATTTCCAGTGAATAATGATTTGAATAAATAATTCCACCCAAATGAAATACTGAACACAACAATAACACTGATCCTGCCTCAGATGTTAAATGCAAGAATGAGTAATTTCTCAGATAAACAAGATTAATAACCCCTCTACTTGACCTAGGTTGCAATTACCATTTTTCTGAAAATACTCAGTCACTTAATGGAATTTTACATTCAAGAGCATTCTGAGTTGTCAACAAGACAAGGTCTGTTGCTAAAATTATAATAAACAATATGCAAAACATCAGGTTTATCTTGAGGGAATTCCAATGACCTAGACTGGAGTAAAATAAATATGTTTACCTCCATTGATAATAATCTGAATATTTAATCCACACTAATGGAGAAATATTACCTGTGTATTATGTTCTTTGCAAATTAATGAACTTGATTTTGAAAAGGGTCAAGTACCTAATGCAGTTATACATAACATATGATCATGGAGAAAAAATTAACAAACAATACAAATTAAATATACATAACACTTGTAAAGTGTTTACAAAAATGACCCTTTACTATCTACAATCATGAATCAAAAATGAGACACATAATATAGATATGCACCATGTACAGATATCAAACTTGTAGATGGCTTGCACTTGTGGTAAGGAAGAACCCAATCAGTTTTGGGTTATAAGGGTCAGTGGCCAAGGTCCCTGTGACTAAAAGAAGAAGAATGTTTTCCACACATATGCTCAAGTTTTGCACCATCAACAGATCAACAGTCACCAAAGATTATGGATGGCTTGCACTTGGAATTAGGAAGAAGCTTATCAATTTTGTCCTCAAAAGGTCAAAGGTCAAGGGACTGTGATCGAAAGAAGAAAGATTATGACTCAGTTTCTCTACCAAACTTTGTAGATGACTTGTACTTGGTGTAAAGAAGAAACCTATTGATTTTGGATTTGAAAGGTAAAAGATCAAAGTCACAACTGAAAAAAGAAAAACAGCTTTTGCACAGCAACAGTAATTCTACATTGCAGACCCAGACCAAAGTTTGTGATGGGTTGCACGTAAGGTATGGAAGAGGACTTTTGTTTTTGAGATCAAATGGTCAGTGGTCAAGATCATTGTAACTAAAAGAAAAATTGGGTTTTGCAGAACAACTTTTGTACTAGAGCAAGTTCCTTGACCAAACTTTGGATAGCTTACACTTGCGATAGTAAAGAAACCTATATTTTCTGAGTTCATGGTCATGATATGTCTAATAAGAATATAAAAGTTTCTGCACATTAAGACTGCATACCTTCACTAAAGGTTGAGGTCATTGAGACCTGTCAGTAATCAGCCAAGGAACCATATCCTACTCATGCTCTACATAGAGAACTATTAAACATGTGCTATTATTGTGGCTTGTTATATATTATGAACATTTGTTCAACAGTAGTGTAGCAAATAAAGTTACCCTTGTCATAAAACTTCCCAATGCTGAGTACAGACTTGGCTCAAATTTTGTATGCTGCTTATTTCTGAATTATGGTAGGATAATTTATTTAAATATTGATTTTGAAACTAGCTGGTTATTATGGGACTCAGTGCTAAGATACTGACCTTGGAATTACTGGATATTGTGGAACCTAACACCAGAATACTGACCTTGAAATAACTTTATAGGGATTTTATAGAGGCAGCAACATTGTGAGATGAGTACATATTCAGGTTGAGAAATTTAATGAAAGTGGGGACATGTATTAGCATTAGCATCCGAAAATCCACATTTTTGAAGGTTTTGGGCAATTTGTCACAAATGTCATCATACCTCAGGTAGCAGAGCTATACCATTGAAGGGCCTTTTTTTAACTGTACAATTTTCTTTATTCATAAAATGGCAGAAAAAAATCATTGAAAATAAACAAGTATTTAATGTCTGCTGTGCATTATGAACAGAAATGTATCATTACTGAACATTTCTAAAAGTTGTAAATGTGAGGTCCTACAAATGCAGTCATCATGTCCAAACACTTTAGTAATAATGACTAGATATTTTTAACAGCAATTATCAGTTTTGGCAGAAGCTTAATATAGCAATCCACACACTAGATTAAGGCTTATGTTCAAGATTTTTATTTTTATCTACTAGATAATAAGGGGTGGGCTTGATGAGAAGGGAATGATATGATATGTTGGAGGTAATGCAGAAAATTCATTTCCCAAATAATGTTTTATTTCCTCCTTTGATACAGGATTTTGCTATGACAGTCACCAAAAAGCCCAGTGGAGGAAGGAAGAGATGGGGAGTGGGGCTCTCAGACACATGGGATGATATGGATGACCTTGATTTCACCATCCCAAGTAAACAGAAGGCCAAGGCCAAAAATCCCAATCCTCTTCCATCAATCAAACCAAAAGAGGAGAAGAAAGAAAATCTCTTCAATGATGATGAAGATGATTTCTTATCGTAAGTTACAACTTGTAAGACAATCACTGTGCAGACAAAGCATGAAGACATATTTGCTTCATACTGCTTGCAAGTAGTTTCATGTTAATGGCCATTTTCAGAATAACTGAGAATAATGGGATGCTATGTACAACATGATTTCAGGTCACAGTTACAATGATGATTTGAAACTTCAAAGTAACAGCACAATTTTGGGTTCCATTCCCATGATATTCTGCAATTATCTACAAGATCCATTTACATGTATATGCCTTCTTTTATGCAGAAATAATAACACAGATGTAACATAAAAAATATTTCTACACTCTCCTTAAATAAAAAGAAGGCAAATGCAACATTTTTAAAAAAATTTATTTGTACTGTTTTTTTTTTAAGTTATGCAATCTTCATCTTTATATTTCTTAATTTAGCACTTTTGGATTCTAAAAGCCCATCAACAAATGTTATTAAAAGAGGATTAAACAGATCCTTGTTTTTATAGCAAGTTTAGTATGACCTAATAAGATGGAAGACACTCAGAATTCATTTATTTTCATGAGATCAAAACTGGAAGTGACATCATTAATGATGTTACAGCATATCACTTCCATAGCAGTATCATCAAATTGTTACATTGCATTTAATGTGCAAAACAAGAATAATTGATTTTTTTTAATTTTTAGAAGCATTCTGAAGAAGCCCAACAAGGTGACCAACAATCGCCTGCCCTCGGGTCGATCTTCAGCCTCCTCTGCAAAGCAGCATTATATGGGAAAATCTCGATACTTGCCAGGTAAGTATGAGGCATATGCATATAACCTCTCTCTGTATCTCTGCCTGAAAGAGTCACATATAAACTTGAAATTTCTGTTTCTGAAGTTTAATGCCAGCTAACTTGGAGTGAGTCAGAGATAAACAAACTGTGTATAATGCATGCATGAAATCTCAGTCTCTCTCTCTCTCTCTCTCTCTCTGTGTGAAGTTTAGTACCTATCTGTGAAAGAGTAGCAGATAAACACACTGTGCATATTGCATGCTAACTGAAAGAGTAGCATATAAACACTGCATAATACATGTATGAAATATCTCCCTCTTTCTCACTCTCAGTGAGATTTAAGGCCTTTTTAACTGTTAAAGAGTCACAGATAAACACACTGTGCATAAGACATGCATGAAATCTCTCTCTGTGTATTTAATGTCTGCTAACTCTGAAAGAGTCTGAGATAAACACACTGTGCATAAGACATGCATGAAATCTCTCTCTGTGTATTTAATGTCTGCTAACTCTGAAAGAGTCTGAGATAAACACACTGTGCATAAGACATGCATGAAATCTCTCTCTCCCTCTGATGTTTAGTGCCAGCTAACTGAAGGAGTTGCAGATAAACACACTGCATAAAACATGAATGAAATCTTTGTAACTCAAAAGTTTAGTCAAAGCTAACTGAAGGGGTCACAGACAAACACACCACTGCATAATACATGCATGAAATCTCTCTCTTTCAAGTTGAGTGCCTGCTAACTCCAAGGGAGTCACAGATAAAATCTCTGTGCCCATGACATCCATGAACTCTCTCTCTCTCTCTCTCTCTCTCTCTCTCTCTCTCTCTCTCTCTCTCTCTCTCTCTCTGTGTGATGATTATTATCTGCTAACTGGGAAGAAGTCACAGTTAAAAAAGGTACAAACACCCATGTGTGAAATCTGTCTTTAGTTCAGCGTCTGCAGATAGGGATGCAGATAGGGACAGTTAAGCAACACATAAAATTAAGATTTATTTTCAAAGATTGACTACATTTGGTATGTAGTTCAAGCTTAATGCTATGCAGAACTGTATATGGTAATTTTTTTAATACAAAAGTTAGAAAATATTCTGAAGCTTGCATCTTTTTATCTTCCTAGAACAGACAAAAAATACAGATTTGATTTCAGATTGAGAGTTTGCCATATATCTTTATAAACTGAAGACTTAAGCCTCCACCAAATTGTGTCCCACTGAGATTTCTTTTATCTGTTCTTTCCAATACAGCAGTTTATTATATACCCATTTAATCATACATGCAAGATCTGTCAGTTGATACAGCTGTTCACAAGTTTGAACCACTTAGGTTTGTTTTTGACGTCCATACATAAATATTTTTAAATGCAGTGAATCAAACATTTATAAATCTCAATATGTTTTGAATTGAATTCATGCAGTTAAGTTGAAGTTGAAAATATTAAGAAAGCGTAAAAGAAGTATGTGTAAAAAATTCAAAACCTCATTTGTGTTTTCTGCTGAATCAGAGGAAAGAACTCATTTGATATGACTTATGAATATCTCTATACTCATTCTTTCCAGTGACTCGGAACAAAATTTGCATGCATTGTTATGCATGTACAAAATAGCTTGATAATACATTTAGTTTAAATCTCTCTGTCCCATAGAAGCTCCTGCCAGTGAGTCAGACAGCCAGAATTGGAAAGCAGGAGATAAAGTAAAACTAAATGGAAACCAGGCCCCTAGGGCCCCCTACAAGCCAATAGTGTACTGGAGCAACACAGTGTCTGGTATTAGCACACTTGAACTGCACTTTGGTGGTTGTTTTTTATGCTTCAGCTCTCACCCCATACTGATTATACAGAAGATCCAGGCCACAGTTATTGTCACATTATTCGGTTGTTCTGGACACTTTTCAGATGATTTTGTTGTAGAACATATCTCTGTTGTGCCATCCAATTTCTTATCCATTAGAAGTTGTATGTACTGAATATTGTGCCATGCATTGTCTGGTCCAGTGCATTAAAACTTTTATCCATGGTACTAAATGTCGTTACGTTTACTTGCAGGATTTTGCATCATTTCTTGGTTATTGTAGTTGTAGTTGAGCACATGTTATTAATTTCCTAACAAGTTTTGCAGTAACTGCATCTGTGTTGCTTTGACTTTAGTCTCTAATAAATATTATGAAATTCATTTGCATCTTAGGTTTTTTATTTATTGGCCCCCCCCCCGTTTTTTTTTGTTGCAAAAAGCAGGTGATATAGTATTTGTATTTTCATCTGTCCATCCATCATACTTTAATTTCTGCTCTGTAACTTTCAAGTCTTTTGTGATTAAGAAATGAAGCTTGGTATTTTTAATACATTGAAAGTGTGATATACCACACTGCTGCTTCTGTGTTGAAGAATAAGGCTATTACTCAGTATTTTCAGTTTAATTTTCACACTCTCCCTTCCACTCTATAACATCATTGTTTCTGAAATCAATCTGCAAGCCTTCCTCTCTTCCCTTTTTTATGTTGAAGAGGAGTATAGAAATATAGTGTTACTCTCATTCACCTCCCTATCTTAACAACCATCCAGTGGTTATACTTTGGTTATGATTTGCATGAAGTCAATTTCTCAAGCACTTTTGGCTGACATTCATCCAGTTGTTAGACTTTGGTTAAGATTTGCATTGAAGTCAGTTTCTCAAGCACTTTAGGCTGACATTCATCCAGTTGTTACACTTTGGTTAAGATTTGCATTGAAGTCAGTTTCTCAAGCACTTTTGGCTGTGGGTAATATGACTTTGTGCATGGATGTCACTTGGTAACTGAAATACCTTCCACAAAAAGCAGGTCAGTGTAACCTTCATCTCACACTTCATTCTCTTTGTTTACATAGGTCCTGCATGTAAGTCCGTTTCCTTTGCACTATTGGTGGCAGGGTCATGCAACTTTGTTTGTAGACACTTCTGTAAAATTTGGTGAATGTGACTTCTGTTTTAAGTTTGATGACTTTGGTAAAGTTTTGAGTTTGAATCGATTTCCCAGACATATATGAGTGCAGTTTTATTTTTGCATTTGTCATGGTCAGTACATCACTTTCCTGTCAAAAGTTGGCCACTGTGACCAATATTTTGTGCTTATTGACTTTGGTAAAGGTTGGTGTTTAAGATAGTTTCCCTTGCAAAGAGGCTGTAATGGGGCATTCATGTTCTGTAAACAGATTTCTAGTGGTGTCAGGTTTGATAGCATGAATGTTTACATACCAACTGTAATGATCTGAAAGCTATCATGTTAGAAAATGTAAATGTGTCCTTTTTATCGGTAAAAAAATAAATATTGACGTTTATTTTAGGACATGGCAGTAAATAAATTAATAAGGGAATGGCAGGTCAGTGACCAGATGTTTTGATATAAATACATGTTCTTTAATTAGTGTACAATATTATATTTTTTCCCATTTATCATTAACCATAAGTCTTGGCAGAGACTATGTTTTTCTCTGATGTGGATATATACTGACCCCCAAAAGAAACATTTCGCTCTTTTAAAACCTCAATTCATACATACGTCATACTTTCCAAAAGGTAATAGCATAAGATATTTATTGTCATATGCAAGTCTTTCTGAAAAATGCTTGTGTTCTTTCTCTTTCATAGGTAAGCTGGTCATGTCAGCATGAAGTCTTTTTTTCAGCAAAATTCATTTTGGAAGAGGAAATACATTTTCCACAATTATGCATTTCTCTTTTGGGTCACTATGTATTTAGTCCAGTATAATTAGTCCAGGAGCTTTATTGTGGCCATTTATAATTAAAAACGAGACTGACACATTTTTGTTGAACATAATGTATTGTGACTTTTGATTTTGACTTTTTAACAGATGAACAACAGAATTTATTTCTTAGCAAAAATATGCACCACAAAAATGGTTCAGTAAATACTTTTAGACCCATCTTGATATATTATTTAATGGTATTTTCCATCTGTTTGACTGTCGGTTCATTAACACTGGCATATTCAACCCATAACTTTGCTAGTGTTGAAGAGATTTACTGAGATATACATGATGCCTGTACCATGTGCTGTACATCTTAGGTCCCCATCTCAGAGGTCAAATTTAAATTTGTGACCTGTTTGTTTGTCTGGGCTAAAACATTAAAACTACTAAAAGTAGTTTGAATAAACTTTACACAGAGGTTAGTGTTAGGACTGGTCAGCCTGGTGTCAGGATAATGTGACTGGTGGGACATGATGCTGCATGTCAGCGGCATGATGTCCCAGTGCTTGACATCACTATAAACTGCCACACTGCAGACATTGTAGCAATATAACTGAAAAATAATTAAAGCTATGTTACAATCTAAAGCTAAATCACACACACACATGTGCACACACACACACACACACACATTAATAGAGGATATTGTGCATACTACATGACAGTCAGGTCCCTCATGCAGAATTTAAGGTCATAGCAAGGGAATATACAGTATTGTCTATCATTTCTGCATGGCATTTTACCAGGTTAGTAACTTTTGAACTACTGGAAATGTACATGTAACTATGAAACTTTACCCACATTAACATCATGCCAGTAAAGAAAAGACCCCTAGCTCAAAGTTCATGGGCATACCAAAATAAAAGTAAAATGTGACCTATTTCTGTCTCTGGAATGTAACTTGATACTTGAAAAACACTTTAAACGCTTATGCATTTTGAATAAATGGTTGTCTCATACCATAGCCAGTCCCCAGCACCGTGATCAAGATCATAGCAGATCAAAATTGTGCCTTCCACCACCAACACCAGCCTCTTCCTGCCCTAGCTTTTTCACAACATGCGTAATTATCATGGACTTTTGTTTATGTTTTAAATGTATTAGATGTGCTTTTCTAATAAATTATTCAGTTATCTTAATGGGGATACTTGACCAATATTTTTGATTTCATATGTTTTTGACTCTGCAATGCTGTTCATCTTTAATGTACATTATCAGCATAATTTTAAAATACAGTACAGTTTTTCTTTAATGTACATTATCTGCATACTTTTAACAGTTTGACTTGGAATTCCTCATTCCATTGCTTGAAAAAAAAATAAAAGTTTATCTTTTCTTAAAGACCATATCTTAATAAATTTATCTATTGTTTAATGTTTGAAAATTTCTGGCTTTTAAAAATTACAGGTGATTTTTAAAGTTTTGCAGTTTTCTAACATTTGTATTATTTTTTAATGAGGTTAAAATTTTATATTTCTGAAAAGGTTGCAAAAATTAAAAAAATTAAACCACACAGATATTTCCCAATTGTCTTTTATCTGGCACTTATCTTTACATTCTATGTGTATATCAAAAATTTCATTTTGTTTGCAAGCTTCAATTATGTTAATAAGTCTGATAGAATCACATTCGCACATTGAAGGAAAAAAATCCAAATATATCCATACTTTCCCACTTGATGATTTTATATATGGATAAATCTGAAAACTTGAGTAATATTTAAAAGACCCATGTTCAGATTTTGAATGGCTATTCAAATGAGCTTATTGCTTCCAATAGGTGTAACGCATCCATCCTAGTTACACTGTCTGACATTACCTAGTCATCTTCTGACTTTTATAGGTGTAATGTATCCATCCTAGTTACACTGTCTGACATTACCCAGCCATCTTCTGACTTTTTATTGGTGTAATGCATCCATCCTAGTTACACTGTCTGATGTTACCCAGTCATCTTCTGACTTTTATAGGTGTAATGCATCCATCCTAGTTACACTGTCTGACGTTACCCAGTCATCTTCTGATTTTTATAGTGTAATGCATCCATCCTAGTTACACTGACATTACCCAGTCATCTTCTGACTTTTATAGGTGTAATGCATCCATCCTAGTTACACTGACATTACCCAGTCATCTTCTGACTTTTATAGGTGTAATGCATCCATCCTAGTTACACTGTCTGATGTTACCCAGTCATCTTCTGATTTTTATAGTGTAATGCATCCATCCTAGTTACACTGACATTACCCAGTCATCTTCTGACTTTTATAGGTGTAATGCATCCATCCTAGTTACACTGTCTGACGTTACCCAGTCATCTTCTGACTTTTTATTGGTGTAATGCATCCATCCTAGTTACACTGACATTACCCAGTCATCTTCTGACTTTTATAGGTGTAATGCATCCATCCTAGTTACACTGTCTGATGTTACCTAGTCATCTTCTGACTTTTATAGGTGTAACGTATCCATCCTAGTTACACTGTCTGACATTACCCAGCCATCTTCTGACTTTTATAGGTGTAATGCATCCATCGTAGTTACACTGTCTGACATTACCCAGTCATCTTCTGATTTTTATAGTGTAATGCATCCATCCTAGTTACACTGACATTACCCAGTCATCTTCTGACTTTTATAGGTGTAATGCATCCATCCTAGTTACACTGTCTGACGTTACCCAGTCATCTTTTGACTTTTTATTGGTGTAATGCATCCATCCTAGTTACACTGTCTGATGTTACCCAGTCATCTTTTGACTTTTTATTGGTGTAATGCATCCATCCTAGTTACACTGTCTGACGTTACCCAGTCATCTTCTGACTTTTTATTGGTGTAATGCATCCATCCTAGTTACACTGACTGATGTTAACCAGTCATCTTCTGACTTTTATAGGTGTAATGCATCCATCCTAGTTACACTGTCTGACGTTACCCAGTCATCTTCTGACTTTTATAGGTGTAATGCATCCATCCTAGTTACACTGACATTACCCAGTCATCTTCTGACTTTTTATTGGTATAATGCATCCATCCTAGTTACACTGTCTGACGTTACCCAGTCATCTTCTGACTTTTTATTGGTGTAATGCATCCATCCTAGTTACACTGTCTGATGTTACCCAGTCATCTTTTGACTTTTTATTGGTGTAATGCATCCATCCTAGTTACACTGTCTGACGTTACCCAGTTGTCTTCTGACTTTTGTAGGTGTAATGCATCCATATTAATTACACTGTCTGACGTTACCCAGTCATCTTCTGACTTTTTTTTGGTGTAATGCATCCATCCTAGTTACACTGTCTGACATTACCCAGTCATCTTCTGACTTTTATAGGTGTAATGCATCCATCCTAGTTACACTGACATTACCCAGTCATCTTCTGACTTTTATAGGTGTAATGCATCCATCCTAGTTACACTGTCTGACGTTACCCAGTCATCTTCTGACTTTTTATAGGTGTAATGTATTCATCCTAGTTACACTGATGTTACCCAGTCTTCTTCTGACTTTTTATAGGTGTAATACATCCATTCTAGTTACACTGTCTGACATTACCCAGTCATCTTCTGACTTTTTGTAGGTGTAATGCATCCATCCTAGTTACACAGTCAGACACTAACCAGTTATTTAATGGCTTTTCATAGGTGGAATGTATCAAAACAAATTGCACTGTTTGATGTTGATCAGTAATTGTCTTTTTAAAGGTGTAATACATCAATCCGAGTTATACTGTGTGTCATAAACCAATCATTTTCTCGTTTTCAGTAGGTATAGTGCATCCATCCGAGTTACACTTTCTGACATTAACCAATCATTCTCTGATGGCATGACAAGAGAATGTGCTTTGCCATACTTTCTGGTTCTTCCAATAATATACATTTATGGGCACTTGATGGATTGAGTAAATGGTATTATTGAGGTGTGAAATATGTACGATACTGACCAACATTAAACTGAAGCCAATATCTATATTTCACATCTCAATATAACAATGTAATGAGCAAAACAAAAGCTCATAATTGTTTTATGAGCTCTAATGGTCATAGACCAAAAGAGCTTATGGGATGGCCTGTTGTCTGTTTTCTAATATCCTTCTATCCATTAGCACAAGTTTGTTACTCCCAGTAAACTATTTGTTGAGAGTCCAGTGAAACTTTACACACAAGGTTTTTTTGGTCCAAAATGAAAATGGTGCTGCTCAGACATATAATATGACTGCCACAACAGCCATCTTGAAAAGTTTGTTAGCACTACTCCTGAATAGCTGCCACATTGGGAGTCTTGAATATTGCTACTTCTCCTAGATGGAAGGTATATTAAACTTGGGTTTTTCCCAGAATTCTTATGATGTCTGGTTGGTCCTGAATGAAAATGGTGCTGGTCTGACCTCAAATATGGCTGCCATAATGAACATTTTGGAAACCTTGTCACAAATTCTCCTGAATGGATGGTCATATCCACTTGGTATTTTCAGCAAAAGTCTTCTAACAGTGTCTTGTTTCCTGCAAATGAAACTGGTGCTGCTTTTTATCCAATATGGCTGCCACAGTTGCTAATTTTAAAATCTTAATCACTGAAGAATATTTGAGATGGTTTCAACACTCCATAGTTAAAAAGAAGAATTGGTTTTATCTTAAATTCCTGGAAATTATTTTTTGGACAGTAGAGTGTGAGTAATTTTGAGAAACTCTTGTTACTTTTATATGGTGATCTGATAAATCCCTACATGAGCATAATATATTTGTGTCATGGAGCAGAAATTACATTGAGAAAACCAATATATTGTATAATTATTTAGTTCATGTGACCTGTTCATGCAATCAGATTTCAGAATCATGTAATTTGTATGAAAGTGAAAATGAGCTTTATTTGCTAGCTTTGACACAAATGCTCCAGTAGTTTGCAAAATTCAGGGATAATCTCATAGTAAACAATAATTGTACAAATTTTAGCATTAGTGGTAGTACCTGATCTGTAGACACATTTTAGTTTTGTTTTCTTCTTTGGAGAAAACAACTAAGGTCACTTTCTTTGGTCAAGCCACTATTTACAGGGATTAATGAGGAACCAAAGATATGGGGGGTAATATTTTTCATAACAGTTCATTAACCTCTGAGGGAAAGTCTATTGTTGTGACACTACAGTCAGAAAAACTTCTTATTGATAATATGAAAAATAACATTTTATTATTTTAATTATTCCAGGTATAAATCCCAAGAATAGTGCTAAGAAGGACAGTGCTAACAGTAATATGAACTGGACTCCATCCCTTCCCAAACAGCCCCTTGCTGACATTAATAGGAGGCCAAACCAAATTACAGCCAACACAGGGACAGCAGGCTATGTCCCATCTTTCCTCTCATCTCAGGTCAAACCCAGCAGTAAGTGGCTTGTTAATATGTATATATCAGTGCTCCCCATGAATGATTCATATTTACACATGGTTTGAAATTTTCATTTTAAAGGAAAATTCTGGAGAAAAAGAAAAACTGTACATCTTATTTCCAAATTTTGATTTGACCGTAATAACTTACCAACAGAGTTCTCAAAAAAATTTAAATCTTGAATTAAGCAATCTGTTTGAACTGAATTTGAATCTTGTATCAGTCTCACCAACATGTTGCCTAGTTCAGACTTAAACTTTTAGACCTTTTGATAACATTGAAGCCCGATATTTTTAGAAAAATTTGTAAAGATGATGTGGGAATGACAGTGATGACAAATGTTTCCAATTTACAATTTCAGATGTAAAACTTTTGTAACTGCAAATTTTATAACAGAATTTCAGAGGTATCAGTCACAGATTATGTGGCACTAAATCAAACAATCCTGAAAATTAAAAAGCTGGGATATACGAATATGTAGAAGATAATGGTGATTATTGCCAAACAAATTCGTATTGCAGAAAAATTAACTATTGCAATATTTATTGATATGTACTGTCTGCTACCATGCTGACCATTTTGAAAACTCATGTGATATGAACTGTCAGTGTGATTTGCTGAGCCTGTAAGTTTTATTATAATAAATTGCATGTTCTAACAGCTGTTTTTCTCCTTATTTTGGTTAAAAATTGGAAGGATTTTGTGTATGGACATTGTTAAAGGCAAGAGTTTCCAGATTACTGACCACCTTATACACATCGATAATGTTGATGCATGTGTCTGATGACTACTAACAATTCACCAACTTCCTTGTGTTTAAAGCCAACTGAATCCAAACAGCACTCTTTGTGTTTAAAGCCAAATGAATCCAAACAGCACTCTTTGTCTCTTTGTGTATAAAGCCAACTGAATCCAAATAGCACTCTTTGAGTTTAAAGCCAACTGAATCCAAACAGCACTCTGTGTTTAAAGCCAACTGAATCCAAACAGCACTGTTTGTGTTTAAAGCCAAATGAATCCAAACAGCAGTTTGTCTGCTTATTGAGTACAAGATTTGGCTAAAGGCTTATTCAACAGTAACTGACTGGAAGCAATTACTAAGGGATGCTCTACGGATATTATGAACTTCTGAGAGAGTGACAGGTGTAAGGTGAAGTTGTTTGCATTTGCAACATGCACAATGGAGAGAATGTTGGCTAACCTCTGTTACTTTCATTGACTGTGACTTAAATTTATTTGGGTATTATACTTGTGGAAATTGTACATGATCTAAGCATAAAGATTACTAATATGACTACTTCCATGTGCTTAAAAAATCAGCCTTAACTTGTCTTAAGTACACTGTCTTTAGCAGTTATGATAATAGGGAAAATGAATTTTGTCAGACTAGACAATACCAGCATCTGAAAGTGCAGTGAATGACTTACCAATATATAAAATGTAAAAACAGCTCTTTTCTTTTTACAACTTACCTCTGAAGTCCAGGAAGTGCAATGATTAGTGGAGCTAGCAGTTTTTTTATAGGTACACAACTGAAGTAAGGCCAAGCTGTATACTTTATAACCCATATTACACCCATCAATCATAAACCAAAATAAAGGGAATTAAAATTTCTTTTAAGAATACCTAAGATGTACAGTGTGTTTTTAAATAGCCAGTATAACCATTGAGGAAAACCAGGGAAATTCTTTTTCTTTAAGAATTTAACCCTATACAAGATATGAAACTGTAGAGCACCACCTAAATGATATGTTTGACTGGCTATGGTGTATCTTAATAGCACTAAGTAATATATTTGAGTAAAATACAACAGTTCCACAACCAGTCTAACATAAAATATCCATTCGAAAGGATTATAATGAATACAAATTACAATATGGTAGTGCACCAATATGTACCAATATATCGATATATTGTTACACCAGTAGTAGAAGATATACCAGTAGCTTTGTATTCAGTATACTCATCATATATACATGGCAACATTGCAGACCATGTTGATGAGGTTTTGAGGATAAATGCATATTTTGTGGTCCCAAGGGGTGTCAGTACATGTGACCCAAAAACATAATCGTTTAATTGACAATAAGTTATCTACTTATATAAACTTCCTTGAAGCATTTAATGTGCTTTCAAAGAACAAAAATAGTAGAGTTAGCTTTGTCAAATATCATCACTGCAAACACACTCATACATATATATACAAATACATAATCAAAATACATATATTATATGAACAATGCACAAAGTTCCTGTCTTGAAAATCCACTGGATAGGAGAATACAGTCTTAACTAGATGCAAATTTTGCTGCATTCATTAGTTCAGTGAAGAGTTGGAAAGTGATGCAAGTGTCATTACTCATCTGCACTCATTAGAAACTGGATGATGCTTTTGTGCTGATGCTTGGTGGTGTTACTATGTCAGTGATATCATAAACTTCAGAGTTACTAATATTGATATGGTATTTGCAGTATGTGCAAGGAATTAAATGCTTCACTTTGCTGCTGTGCTTCACAAAGTCAAACTCCATCAGCCAGGCATTTTTAAAGTTAGTTTTGCTTGGTTTTACTTGCTTCACAGATGGCACAGCCTTCCCTGAATCATAGGTGCATTTTGACATTTTGCCTTCAAAATCAATCTGACTTCCACACTATTCCAGCTACAGAAATGATAATATTTTGCATTTTATGTATGGACTTAAATCCAGTTTCAAAGAAACATTGCTGTTGATCATGAACCAACCAATTATTTGTAATAAAGATGGCGTAAACATTCTCAATCAATGCAACAAAGTGTAATAACTTTTGTTTCTTCAAAACGCATACCTTTGATCTACCAAGCTTAAATGAATTGGATTGTTCCACTTTGGGTACTTTATCACTGTAAATTATCCAAATAGGCTCGTCAACAGCAGTTGTCAAAGGACTTATAATGCAAAATCCCCTTCTATAAGTAGTCAATTAAATAATTGATGCAATGGTTGTTATTTATTTTTTACTACTTTTACCACATAATCACTGCTGTGGGAATCAACTGTATATACTGTACACAATACAGGTTACAGAGCATATTGTGGTGTCAAGAAAAGTGTCTATCTTTTCTTTAATAACATTATTGAAAATCACGTTTTTATAAACACAACCAGGTCTGAGATGTGGGAGTCAAAAATTGTGTTTTCCATGTGATACGTATTCTGGCAGATCACACACAAAGTATGCATGCCATACACACAGTATACTCATTTTACATACTGCACAAGTATACTCATTTTACATACTTACACAAAACTATACTCATTTTACATATTTACACAAGTATACTCATTTTACATACTTACACAAGTATACTCATTTTACACATTTATGTCACACAAGTATACTCATTTTACACAGTGTACTCATCATATGCCTTAATCCTGTACAATACAGAGCGAAACATTCCAAGTTTATATAAGCATGATGAGATATTAGTATTACTTTTCCCACAGTGGTGGCATCAACTTCAAGTTTCTGTTAATGTCCTTTATTTAAATTTTTGCAAGTTAGATGTAGTGGGAGGGGTACAGGAAAAACTCAGCATTCTGCAGGAACCCTCATTACTTTGAGTTGCCAAGATCCTGTTAGAGCAAATTAATCTGGAGCAAGGAAAAAGAAACATCAGATTAATCTAGAGCATGAAAATAACACTGAAATCTAAAACATGGAAATAAAATTTATATAAAGCATGTCAGTAACACTGAAATTCATTTAGAGCATGGATGCACCACAGAAGCTTGTCTAGGACATGGGCACAGCACTGACATTTTGCATATTTCATCATCATGATGGATCAGTTTCGTGTTTGTAATGTATACATAATAATGAGACAACACAGATTAATAGCAGATGTAATGCATGTACAGTTTGAGACTACACTGATCAGTAGTGTCTGATATATACACAATTTTAAGGCTACATGGATTAATAGTGTATGTAATGTATACACAGTTTGAGACTACACTGATCAGTAGGGTCTGTAATATGTACACAATTTTAAGGCTAAACAGATTAATAACATTATGTAATGTATATATAGTTTGAGTCTACACTGATGAGTAGTGTCTTAATATATATACAGTTTTGAGACTGTGCTGATCAGTAGTGTTTGTAATGTAAAAACAGTTTGAGACTGCATCTAGAAAACAGTTCTGTACCATAAACTTATAGTTTGCTCTTTAAATTTGCCAGGCTAGTATGATTTTATTAAGTTTTAAGATTGACATTATTAAAATGCATTTGTTGGTTTATCTTCAGCATACCCATCTGTGAGCTGGAAGAGAGCTCAGGCTGCACCTCTGGCCCTCAATAAAAACTCGGCCACCTATAGGCAACAGCCCGTTGGAGCTGGTCAGCCTGTTGGCAGGACTGACTGGGCTGCAAAGTATGTACAACAACATTGACTGTAATTCAGATATTTACATTGCTAAGACATGCAAGCATGTGGTTGCTGTGAAATGTCATTGTCAGGTGATGAAATCATACAAAACTCGGAGACTTATGCTAGTTTTGTGTGTTTTTGTCAATAGTTTTTATATGTAATACCTGGTTACGTTTTTATATTTTTCTTTCCAAAAGGTACAAACTGTAATTTTGTGAAGTATAAAAAGGGCAAAATATATCAATCAAATGGAAAAAATAAGTATGAAACATGGACTCAAAATACTGTTTCTGTTTTTATTAGTCATAAGTCTTGTCTAATAAAAATAAACATATTATGGCTATGAATTGTTGGATGTCACATATTGGATACCAGATCAGTACCATTTTCTTTTAAGACCAACTAGATGTCATAAGATGTCTTTTAGTCTTAAGTCATATTGACATGGGATTTTCACCTGAAGACTTATTATGATGTCCAGTTGGTCCTAAATTAATATGGTGCCAGTCTGAATTTCAGTATGGCCACCAGTTTGCTTCTCCTGAATGGAATGTCATGTCAGTGTCAGGTTTTCACTAAAAGACATTTTATGAGAATTAGTTGGTATTAAATGACAGTGGTACTGATCTAGTGTCCAGTATGGCTGTCACAGCATCTGTCTCAAAAATCTTGTTATTGCTACTCTTCCTGTATGATAAGCAATATTTGCCATGGAGTTTGCACCAGAAGATTTCTTATGCTGTCTGGTTGATCCTGAATGGAAATGGTGCTTCTTGCACATCCAATATGACCACCATAGCAGCCATCTTGAAAATCTTATCACAGCTCCTCCTGAAATGATGCTCATATCAACATGGGATATTACTAAATGACTTCTTCTGATGTCTAGTTGGTCTTAAATGAAAATGTTGCCATCCAAACATCCAATATGGCTGCCACAAAGGCAATCTTGAAAATCTTGTTATTGCTACTTCTCCTGAGTGAATGGTCATATCAGCATGGGATTTTCAATGAAAGACTTCTTATGATGTCTAATTGGTTGTAAAGTAAAATGGTGCTGATCTGAATTCCAGTATGAGTACCACAAAGGCCAGCTTGAAAATTTTGTTATTGCTACTTATACTGGATTGCTGGTCATATGAACATTGTGCTTTCACCAAAAGACTTCATAAGGTGGCTGGTTGGTTCTAATTGGAAATGGTGCTAATCTGACATCTAATATGGCCACCATGGCAGACATTTTGAAAATCTTTTTATCATTACTTCTTCCACACAGAAACTAATATCAACATAGGGTTGCCATCAGAAGACTGTTATTGCTGAAGTATGCCAGAGATGGTTTCAGCACTAGGCAGTTAAAAGAAAGAAATGGTCCTTTCTTGAATTCCTTAAAATTCTTTTTGGCCAGTTGAGTATCAGTCTCATTGAGGGACTCATGTTTTCTAGTGGAGTACTGATACTGACAGCAAGAAGGGTGTAAATGTACTCCCAATAATATTAGCACAAGGTACATTTTGCACCATTCAGAAATGCTCTAGTTTAACTTGAAATGACTGATGGGGGAGGGGGACTGTTGTTTAAATAACAAACATCGATACCTCTCTGCGGTATATTTTAGATTTACTGGTAATATCTGTATAAACTTAAGAAAAATATGTGTTTGTGTTGGTGTATTTATGAGAAAGAATCACAGGTGGGTCTTTATGCTAAGACAGTTTTACATGTGACAAAAATCATGTTCCAGCAGGTATTTGTTTTCTTTCTTTTTATTTGTTCCTTTTTGTGTTTATTTTCTTCTATTTTCATTTAAAGTGGAATTGAAACTAAGTGAAATTTTACATGCTGATATTCTTTTCGAAACATCATGTAAACTGGTCTCTTAATTTTATGAATAATATTTCATTAAAAGTGTTACCTGTAAACATCTGTTGTTTTAAATAAGCATTTCATGCCATGCAGGTGAGTTTATTGTCCATTTATTGTTCTACACTGTTTGAGAGTGTTTTTATAGTAGAATGAGTCATAAGAGCAGGGGAGACAACTGTCAAATATTTACAGTGACTATCTATATTTGGTATATATAATTGCTAAATATTGTAAGACAAGAAGATGATAGCCATAAGTGTATGTATTGGAAATAAATGCTGGAGAGGCATTTCTGTAAATTCATTGAGGATCTGCCTGAATTGATAATACAAGTTATAGTTAATTTGGGAATCCATTAGTTCAGCTCTTTTAATAATAATAATAATAATAACAACAACAATAATGATGATAATAATAATAATAAAGAGTGATCCCTTAATGGGAGTCATATGAGTGTACCATGTAATACATCAAGTCACCTTGTACTGGGAGTACATTATATATCATATTAGTATTACATAATGTAATGGGGTCTAACACTGAGATACTTTAGAGTGAGGAATAACTGGGATAATAAACAACAACTGACAAAGCAAATTGTATAATTTCAGATATTTGAAGTCATGAAGAGAGATTTGTTGACAAAGGATCATGATATTTCCTGCTCAATGAGAACTTTTGAACAAAAAAATTATTTTTGGAAAAGTTGATACGAATTACAAATGGAGGATGCCTATTGAATACATTTAATGAACACAACATTGGGAATGGAAATAGAGGTTCACCATGAAATTGTCAACGTGATGTATATTTTTCTTGCTGAAGATATGGTGCCACCAATGAAGAGTAAAATTTACCATACCTCAGTATTTGTCTTAATTCCTGCATTTGCATCCATGTTTTCAAAGTGAATGAAAAACAAGATCCCAATGATGTATTATTCATAATTGATTATTTGATGTCTTTTAAATAATATGTTTTTCCTTGCTTTTTAAATCATAGGAAATCATGAGTACAATTTTGTGTTTTTTATAATTCAAGGTTTAAACCTTACTTGGGATCTGGTCTGTAATATATTGTTGTATAGTTAACTTGAATATTGATTAGTGATCTTGCATATACAGAATTCCACTTTTTTAATACCATCATCTATTGCCATGTAAAATGTGGTTAGTATGTAACAAAGTAAAGTAATCTTGTGCATGGTCATAAGTTGCATCATTAAAAATGATTTTTTTTGTCTGATCAGAGCAGATAAGTCTTATTTGAACTTTTGAAACATAATAGGTCAGTTTGTTTGCTGTCAGAAAATTAAAAATCAAAGCAAATCACAGCAAATTAAAAATCAGTTCAGACCTACAAGATGTAATTGTACTGCAAAACAGTTGAACATAAAGAATGTGAAATTACAAATGTAAGTAGGTTATAGTAATAATTCATGTCAAGGGCCTGCCATGGCACCAGACATGGTGTATCAGATGGTTGTGGTCTGTCAACATCAGCCATGGTGCTGGTTGTTGCAGATGCTTGTATGCATTAGAATGTAGTTGCATAGGATTCTGCAGCATATTCTGAGAAAATAGTATGAATGGAGGGCAAAATAAGTGATATAGACAGCTTAGACATTTTTATTTGTTATCAGTTAGTTTTGCCTTTGTAACTGTCAGAAATATATTGTTTACAACACCTTCTCCAAGATCTTATGTGCATACTTTGTTGCCCTTGGTGAATTGATTGTTCAGAGTACAATTTTTCTTTAATATGTTAATAACCATGCAAGTTTGTATGACTAAATTGAATGAAAGTAAATCATTATTAATGAGAGTATGCTTTTACTCATGTTTTATATTATTGTGTATGATTGTCTCATTTGACTGTACATTTGTGTACAATAATGTGACTATGTACTAAAGGAATTGTGCCAAGTTTACACTGGTACCTTTCTGATGGTGCTTGTGTAAATCTTATATTGGCATAGTATAGGGCAGTTTGCCAGTAATAAAAGGCCAAGTCTTTTCTGTCTTACATGACTGTGAAGTGCACCGATATCGAAACTTAGTCACTACTGGGAATGACAGTATTCAGTCACACCTGTGTAGAAGGTCACCTGGATTAGAAGCCACCCTGTTTTAGAGTCCCATTGCCATAAATTTGAATACAAATTGAGCTGCATTAAGAGAACACATGTATCTGGAGGTTACTTGTTACCCGCATGGGTTAAGTGAAAATTTGATTAATTCATTTTCTGATTAAATCATGTTTTGTTGTGCATAAAACCAATCAGCAGTTATGAAAAAGTGTTACATTCTTATTGCAGTTTTCAATGTGTGGTCTGGTTAATTTCCCCACAAATCCTACAGATCTGGTACCCTACAAAGAATAACAAATTTGTAGTTCCCAAACTATAGATACTCTAAAAGTTTGCATGTGAAAAATCAAGTAAACATCTTTCTTGGGAACTTTTTACTAAGTTTGTCCATATATATATATATATATATATATATATATATATATATATATATATATATATATATATATATCTAAGGGGAGACTGTTCGTTTGGTAGTTTTCAGCCCAGTATCATCTGTAGTTCAAGTCAAATTGATATTGGTGAAACTGAAACTTGCATGATTTTGGGAAACATTAACCTTATTATACAAATTTTGTAATTAAAAGGAAAACATTGGATCTGTCAAACTAACAAGGATTCTTGCCAGATCGATCATTTTTGACTTGATTTGAGCCTGCTCCACTCCTTTTATTTTCTCTTGAAAGCAGACAAAAATGATAGCACAAACATCGGTTATAAAAAGGTATTAAAGGAGTTTGTTTGTACTTCTTTTGAAAATTGCCCCTGCTCTCAGTCCAGTTGTTTTTACACCACAATTTACTCATTTTGCTCTGGTTATTTTGACATGCCAAACATGCATTTACTTTACAAATCAGTGGGTTTTATTTCCTAAGTTAAGCATGATATAGTGACTGTATCCTGTTGCTAAGTTTAAAGTTATACCCTTTTTCATTTGTTTATCAGGAATTACAGAAACTTTTTTGTAGTAATCATTAATTTCTTTGCTTGCAAATTTGAGTGCAATGATTAGCCTGCATTAGTTGAATTATAAATATTCTAAATTAAAAGCACATCATACATTGTCAGAAGGACAAATAAGGTATCTCTCTTTCTCCAATTTCTGTGTGAGTCAAGATTCCATTTAATGACAACTGTGTTGTCATGACTTCACCTGAGAGATACTTAATGCTTGTCATATTTTGTTGATTGGCCATTTGTCCAGTAATGCATCATGACTAATGTATAAAATAGTTATTATCTTTTGCTTAAATATTGATTTCATTCCAATGATGCATGGATTCTTATGCATTTCACTTTTTTATATATATATGCCAGGTCACATTCATTTGTTGAGTAGAATGTAACTGACATGCAGTTTATATGAACTGATTATATATGGTATTATATTTCATGTAAATTCAAATTCAGTACAATAGGATGAAGAGTTTTCACCTTTGTCCTCATGTGGCAGAACTTTGAAACCTTTTTAATGTTGATAATTGTGATCCTGATTAGCTGATAACACTTCAGGATCCTGGTCAAGAAAACATACCTTCACTATACATGTGACATATCTCCACATATAAAGCATTTACACCCTGACAGATGTGTATCAGGCATTTTGGAAAAGTCCAGTCTCTTATTTTATTTACCTGTTTGTGGTTTGCCATATCATCACTGACAGCTGGTCAGACATCAACAGTTTTGAAGAAATATGCAATGCAAGCATGTGACTGTTTTTAGCAAGAGTAATCATGTAACTTTCTGACACTCCTTATTCTGTACCAACAGTAGTTAGTTGGCATGCATGAATTAAGGACACAATTTTTTGTAAATACCTTAATTTCTGTTAACTCTGTCTTGTCTGTTATTTGGTGAGATCATAAATTCAATTGACTTCTTTTGTCAACAGTTTACCGAAACAGAAAACTTTGATGGTTAACATGTATTGGCTTCATTCATAAAGATATAAATGCTTGAATTCAGAACAGCAATTTTTAACTGTCATCTGCCGATTGATACCTTGAACTATAGCCCATATTTTTGTGAAATGTTATATAGAAACCAGAATAAAATCATAACATAAAACAGCACTGAAGATGTGAGAAATCATAGTCTGCACTCTTTATTCTGTATATGATAGTAAATAAACAGCAGTGCTGACCCAGCAGGGCTTTGTCTGCACTTTTGTTCTTCATTTGAATGTACATAAGCAACATAGCACTAACCCAGCCAGAATTAGTATGCACTCTTCTTCATTTGTTTGTAAGAAAACAGCAAACAGCATAGCTGATCCTGCAGGTCAAAGTCTGTACCCTTTATTCTAAATATGATTGTAAGCAAACAGTGTAGTTGACCCAGCAGGTTTAAATCTGCACTCTTTTGTTTACATATGATTTTAATAGCTGACCCTGCAGTCTACATTGTTTATTCTGCCTGTGGTTATAAGTAAACAGCATAGCTGATCCAGCAGGTCTCAATCTGCACAATTTATTCTATCTATGATAGTAAGCAAACAGCAAAGCTGACCCAGTAGATCTAAGCCTACACTTGTTGTCCTGCATTTGACTGTAAACACACATCATAGCTGACCCAGTAGATCTAAGCCTACACTTGTTGTCCTGCATTTGATTGTAACCACACATCATAGCTGACCCAGTAGATCTAAGCCTACACTTGTTGTCCTGCATTTGATTGTAAACACACATTATAGCTGACCAAGCAGGTCAAAGCCTACACTTATTGTCCTGAATTTGATTGTAACCACACATCATAGCTGACCCAGCAGGTCAAAGCCTACACTTGTTGTCCTGAATTTGATTGTAAACACACATCAAAGCTGACCCAGCAGGTCAAAGCCTACACTTGTTGTCCTGAATTTGATTGTAACCACACATCATAGCTGACCCAGCAGGTCAAAGCCTACACTTGTTGTCCTGAATTTGATTGTAAACACACATCAAAGCTGACCCAGCAGGTCAAAGCCTACACTTGTTGTCCTGAATTTGATTGTAACCACACATCATAGCTGACCCAGCAGGTCAAAGCCTGCACTCTTATTGTATAAGTATGATCAGAAACAAAGAGCATATCTGACCCTGCATGTCTAAGTGTCCCCTCTTCTACCTGTAATTGTACATAAACAGCATAGCTGACCCATTAGGTCTAAATGTCAAATGTCTGTCCGTGTGGTCATGTAGGTGCATTTATTCAAATTAAGTTCAGTATAAATTGTTGTTCTAAAATTCAATATTAAAATAATTTAATCAGAGTATATTCAATCCAGATTCTTGAATGTTGTGACCTTAAATACCATCAAAGTACTTCCAGACAAAAATTATTGATTGCTGTGGATTTTTACCATGGTAGCCAGTAATAAACTAGTTAAAGAAAAGAAGATATAGGGTCTGTTTTAACAAATAACAGGGTAATACAAGTTTGTTTTCAAGACATTGCTTTCATTGTGACATTACAGCGTGTAACATTCAATCTGGTCTGTACTGGACCACGCCTTTAGGTTGATCTTGTCTAAAACGTCACCATAATTTAACATTGATTTTGCTGTATGTACTTCTCAGGACAATGTAAAAAATGACTTTCCAAAGGAATATGGATGTATGAAGATCCAAATAAAGTGAATGATTGCAATTTAAAGGTATGTGTTATCAACTTTTAAAAAATGACACTCATTATTGATTTGTTGCTTCTTAACACCTACGTGACCTATATGACTTTACCATACACTATTCACACTTGGCTGCCTGTTATATATGGGTAGATAAATACGTATCTCATGCAAACAGAAATATCATTGTATTCTTTGATATGGCCTGTTATATATGAGTTGATACTATATATTTCATGCAGCCAAAAATACCACTGTGTCAGTATGGCCTGTTATATATGAATTGGTAAAATACATGTCTCGTGCACCAGAAATATTGTTGTATTCTTCGATATAGCCTGTTATATGTGGATAAATACAATACATATGCAACCAAAAATATTGTTGTATTCTTCAATACATGTCTCGTGCAACCAGAAATACTGTTGTATTCTTCGCTGTGGCCTGTTATATATGGGTAGATACAATACACATCTCATACAACTAGAAATACCATTGTATTTATCACTGTGGCCAAATTTTAAATCACACCAACACGTATAGATTACATAGTAAACTTTTTAATTTTTTTTACTTTTCTAAGGCATAAATGTAGGCACCTGGAAGATTAAGATAGAAGGTTTTTATCTTTAAATGAGTCAGAAATGACAATGCTAATGACTTTTTTAATTCGGTTCAGCTGTTGTTTTTTTTTTTCCTTATTTAGCTATCACATCCATATAATTTATTTTATCACACATACATTTTACAAATGCTTGTATAATTAAGCTTCCTCAGAACTTGGTTGCACTTACATTCGCATTCATAAGTTTGTACATGTCATAGATTTTTGTACATTGATGTTATAAAATAATTCATTAAACTTAAGCAGTTTATAAAACTGTCTGAGTAGTTTACAACTTTAAATGGTCCATTTGTCCTCAGAAATTCTCATACCTTAAATGTGTTACAGTTCCTGCTTTTAGGACAAACAAAACAAATATGTCTGGGGGCCCTGAGTGGCCGAGTGGTATAAAGTGCTCATCGTTATGAATTACTGCCATCTCACCTCTGTCTGCGTGGGTTTGAGTCTCGGGTTCGGTCAATGTGGGTATGTGAGAAAGCTTGCCAGTAGCTTCTCGTGGGTCCGTGATTCTTTCCGGAGTTTTCCCGGGTTCTTCCTCTACCATTTATACTGGTGGCCATGTATATCCTAAGCTGAAAATGGCGTTAAACCCTACAACAACAACAACAACAACAACAAGTATGTCTTTCCTAAAAGTTTGTTACACAATATTCATTTGAGTAGGGTAAGTAACAATAACCTCGTTAATTTTGTTTTGTGCTAGTTCTTTTATTTGGAAAAAAACTTTAATTAAGATCTTGTATTTAAAATAAAGAATGTTGACCTATGATATGAAAACTCATTCCACTGCGATGGTCCTTCATTTTTGATGCATAAGAAGAATAGAGTACCTGGCAGTCGTATAAGTCATATAAAAAAATTTTGCTTGTGTTATAATGTCCTGTAACTTGTTTAAGAATTCTATATTTTCATCGTCCATTCTATAAAAAGAAGAAAAAAAATGTTTTAAGCAGTTGCTTTGTTTTTCTTCCCCAATGTTTCTTAATAACTGTATGCATATTTTATATTATGTTTCATCAAATCTGCAATTTTTTTCCTTTTAAAGTCCAATTTATACATAATTGTAAATTCAGCATTATTGTTCCAATTTGAAGACTGCTTAACCTATGTTTCTTGTATAGAGAGTTTCTGTTGTGGTACAGAACTTCAGTTTATTTTTTATTGCTTGCATACACCACAGTAATTAGATTTTATATCATCTCTTTGCATACTGACTAATTGCATGTACTTGTGCTATTCATTTTTTAACTCTATGCATGTTTTGCAGCTTTTACCAAGAAACTTGAACACACACTGAGGAGTTTATAATACTGCAGCAAGGATGAATTATGGGAAAACTATGACAGTTTTCATAGATGAACTTAAACAGGATGAGAAGAGTAAGAGTATTAAGTACAGCACATTCATATGAGGGAGATCATTCTTCAGTAAAATGGAGAAAAATGTACCTTTAAACTGCCACTTTCTAACATGTTACTTTAAAGCTTTGTTTGCCTAACTGCAGCTAAACAAATGAAGAACATATCACAGTTTGTCTGGTTATTCAAGAAATTGCAAGAGTAGTCTGACTAAAGAAAGGCTTGTCATCAATCTTGGGAATGGATGGCCATCTTGGTTGGTCCATTAGAATTGATGGTCATATGAAAATAGGGTTTTTACCATTCACCAAAAGACTTTTTATAATGTCTAGTTTATCCTAAATGAAAACAGTGATGCAGACATTCAGTATTGCTGCCACATTGAAGACATTGAAAATCCTGTCACTAATTCTCCTGAATGGCTAGTCATATATAAGTCTTCTAATGGTGTAGTTTGTCCTAAATGAAATGGTGCCAATCTGACAGCCAGTATGGTTGCAACAGTGGCTGTTTGAAAAATCATTTGCTCAAGAATATCAGGGATGGTTTAAACACTCGGCAGTTATAAAGAAGAAATGGTCTATCTCTTTATTACTGGAAATTCTTTTTGTTCAGTAGAGAATCAGTCCCTTCAAGAGTCTCTTGTTTCAGAACCTGATCTATAGGTAGTTCAATTAAAAGGAAGTAAAACTGTTATTGTGTCATGTACCAAATACAAATTGCAGTGAAGTTATGAATTTCAGAATAAATAGCAGCTGAGACTTCTCTTTTTTGCACAGAACCTTGTCTTGCTATTAATATATTTGAAAACTGTATGTGAGTGTGAATATTTATATTCTAAGCCTCAGTAGTGTCGGAGGGTTTTGTAGTAGATCAGTATGTTATCTTCATGTTGTATTTCATGAAGGTTTAGCAGTAGATCAGTATGTTATCTTCATGTCGTATTTCATGAAGGTTTTGCAGTAGATCAGTATGTTATCTTCATGTCGTATTTCATGAAGGTTTTGCAGTAGATCAGTATGTTATCATCATGTCGTATTTCGCAGTAGATCAGTATGTTATCTTCATGTCATATTTCATGAAGGTTTTGCAGAAGATCAGTATGTTATCTTCATGTTGTATTTCATGAAGGTTTTGCAGTAGATCAGTATGTCATCATCATGTCGTATTTCTTGAAGGTTTTGCAGAAGATCAGTATATTATCTTCATGTTGTATTTCTTGAAGGTTATATGTATTAATCATTTGAGTTTGTTTTTGCTGAGCGTTAGTCACTGGACACAAAGGACAAAATGCTTTTGTGTCTGTTTTTCTTATGCATACTTAAAATAACATTTTATATAAATTATAAACATTTTCATAAATGGTTGATCGGGCAGGTAGAACTGTCCTATAATTGTCCTATATTATTGGGAAAATTTGTCCTATATTTCTTTAAAATGGAATCAGAAGTTGCTTGTGCCCTGGAATGTACAGCATGACATTATTCACTTTATGTTGTTTGTTATTTCTGTACTTTGTGGCCTTGATGGTTTTATTTACTCATTCGTGGAGTATCTAGAAAGATGTTGATAAAAATTACTTCATCTTTCATTAGAAGCATATCATGCTGACTCCTTTGGTACAGGGATAAAAACACTTTGTCTTAGACAAAGCCAGGATCTTATTTCAGAAATGGAGTTTCACCCATTTTTGTTTGTACCATAATATAAAAGAATGGTTGTGATATGCTGCCGTCCTGTATTATTTCAGTGTTTTAATATATATTAATTATGTACATATGTAACACAAGGAAAATTGGATCTTGTTATTCTTTCTGATTAAATTAAAAATCTTGTTACCATTTTGATTTGTTTTCATTTTGATTTCCTCATTGCTGGCCATAATGGGGTGCATATTTACAGTTGATTTGATAGGTGTTAGACACTTCATATGCAGTGCTTGATCTCAAGAAAATATATTACATCAATAGAAAGAGTAGATAACAGGACTTTAGGCAGTGTCTATAAGTCATGGGTATCATCCTGGAGAACATGGGAGAAAAGGTCACTTTTTATGTAATACTTAACCTTGTATTAACAGTAAAGTGATATTCAGGCAGCCCTGAATATCTGACATCAGAGTACATGGTTATTTGAGGATGCATTCATTCGTCTGCTGCTTGAGGGAGCAACAATGTTGATTGTTTAGTTTGAATAGGCCAAAAACAGCCTTTACATGATTGTGTAGGTTGAACAGGCCAAAAGAGTGCTCATCACCCCTGACTAGTAATTATAGTTGTAATCTGCTGTTCTATCCCAGGTAAATCCTAGCCTCGGGGCTTTAGTAAACCTGCAGTGAAATGTAGACTAAATGAGGTAAAACTTCCCCATAATGGTTAAATACAAGAAACTAATGATTTAAGCATTAAGTATTTGTCTGGAACTTCATATAAGAAACACATGTATTTATTCTAAATATACTTTTAAAAGATTGAGTGCCTCTCAGCAACAAGAGGCTGTTACAAAAACAATAGTGGAACAGGTAGTTACAAAAACAGAACAGTGGAACAAGTAGTTACAAATACAGAACAGTAGAACAGAGCAGTGTCACTATAAAAATTTAAGGGAACTGTGGGGGAATGAATGAAGAACAGACACATGCAGACAGAAAATGAAAGCTGGAATACATGCAAATATGCATGAAAAAGGATGGAAAAGGTATATGCACACAATGAAAGGAAAGGTGGAACAAACATGCATAATGAAATGAGAGGACACACACATACAGGAAACATGAGAGAATTAACAGAACTGAATGTTGAAAGGATTGGTGTGTACACTCATGAAGAAAGAAAGCAACAGCCGAACAGACATTTACATGGGAATGATTCATTGAATTCACACACAGACACTTTAATGAAGAACAACATACAAGGCAAACACACAAAGAAAGAAAGCGATGACAGAACAGACATTTACATGGGAATGACCCATTGAACACACATACATAATGAAGAACAATGTAAAAGGCACACACACAAAGAAAGAAAGCAATGACAGAACATATATACATTTACATGGGTATGATTCTGTGTAGTTTGTCATATTAATCAGTAGAACAAACAATATAGACACTGATCTGCAGGCACATTATGATACAGCAGTTCAGAATCATTGCAGTTTTACTCTACTTATAAGTGAGTATATTACAATAAATCTGATTCATACAGTAGACCATCAATAATCATATTTTGATTTACTTAAAGTGGATGAATCATATATATGAGTTTAATTTATTTCTATCTTCTTTCTTGTCTTTGCGATTATTTTTGTTGCCTATCACTTGTGTCTTTTTCACAACATTTCTTACTTTTCACCTTATAGATGATCTAACAGGAGAGCTAAGGTATTGACCAGAACAAATTCCATGTTTTGAAAAACATGCTTGTACAGGTAGTGTGGCCATTGAAGGGCAAATTTGGATTTCTGAAAAGATGTTTACATCTTATTGAAAAACGGGGATATATTGCAGTTGTACTCTACATATTATGACAGAGCATGGACACAGTCTCAATCAAAACTTTTAAGTACCAAGTCATTAATCCTAGTAAAAATGAAGCATAAAGTGGAAATCAAATCTGCCAATCAAGTTTTAAAAATTCATGCCTGTAGAGCCATGAAACAACCCAGTCATCATGCAGTGTCATGCAACTCAATAGCATAAAAGCACAACTGTCTGCAGAAAAGAGAATGACAACTGATGTGCTTCTAAACTTACACCGACCTGCATACATGGAATCTGGTTTTATTTTACTTGTCCAAAGCATCAAACTATTTTCTGCAGCTAGAAGCAAATGATATAAGGTTTGCTAAACATAGTATGGCATGGTCAAAGAAACATTATCATCAACATGACAAATTTCTGTCTGGGAGTGAATGTGCCAATTATTCCCACTCCCTAATGCATGAGGGAATGAAAAAATGTTCACAAGCTCCTCATTTAAACTTTCATATCCCACATTAAAAGAACACTTGACATTCCCATTGTGGTTGATGTGGGGCAAGGAATACTACGTACCATTCATAAAAGAATGGAATTGTTTATAGTTGGATGCTAGGAACGTAAGAAGATAACCTGAAAATGATTACTGAAGTATACTCCTCCATGCCTGAAAGAAATTGATATATTTTCCAGCTTCACAATTGAGGATGAGCTGGATGAATACACTGATGATTGCAATTCAAGGCATCCATCTTTGAATCTGGGAAAGGCTAAGGGAGTAAACCCCAACAGAAAATCCGGAGACGGAGTCTCTCAGGCTGTCTGACATTGACTTCAACGTCATTCTGGCAACCCCTGCGACGTCGTTGGTGTCAAGCTGTATCGGCATTCGTCGTTCCCTTGGGTCCACCAGCTGCGTGGAGAGGGGGGATCTGCTGCATGGGCAACAGTTGATTCTCCATACTACCTTGTCCAGGCTTCGTAGCTCCACTGGAGAGGACACTCCAGCATCGTCATAAGGTGTCGGTGCAACACGGGAAGCAGCAGTTTACCGGTTCTAAGCCATAGCTCGATTGGCGTAGAGCTTGGTGCTAGAGGTTGCTTCTGACGGTGGGAGAGACCACCATGTCTCATTGGACAGCTACCGCCACCCGCCTCAAGCGGGGTAGCCCCCAGTCAGTAAGGTGCTGTCCCGCGATGGCCTGCCTGCTTCACTGGTGAGTGGAGCTTAGAGAACCATCTCAACAAGCGGGCCACAATGTCCGCACCAGGCAAGACTCAAAGAAGAAAAAAGAAGACTCCAGCTCTTTGTTTCGCAAGCTGGAACATCAAGGTCATGTGTCCTGGACTCAACGCTGACCTGCAGCAGATCGACGACGCACGGAAGACTGCCGTCATTGACAGGGAACTCTCCCGACTGAACGTCGACATTGCCTGCCTTCAGGAGACCCGACTGGCCAACAGCGGCACCATCAGGGAAGCCAACTACACCTTCTTTTGGCAAGGGAAGTCCTCGGATGAACCTAGGCAGCACAGTGTCGGCTTCGCTGTAAAGTACACGCTCATCGCCTTTATTGAGCCTCCGTCATCACGCACTGAGAGGATCCTTGCCCTCCGGCTGTCAACATCCTCAGGCCCAGCCAATATCTTCAGCATATACGCCTCAACCCTCTGCTCCACCCCAGAGGAGAAAGACCAGTTCTACGAGGCTCTGGATCAAACAATAACTAGTATCCCCAGCACTGAAGGCCTCTACCTTCTAGGAGACTTCAATGCTGGAGTGGGACTGACCACGAGGCCTGGCCTACCTGTCTTGGCTCTCACGGAACGGACAAGATCAACGAGAATGGTCAGCGACTGCTGGAGATGTGCTGCTCCCACAGCCAATGTGTGACCAACACCTTCTTCAAATGCAAGGAGACCCACCAGGTGTCATGGAGACACCCATGTTCCCGCCACTGGCACCAGCTAGACCTCGTCATTACCAGGCGTGCAGAATTGGCTAGTGTCCTCCTCACCAGCAGCTACCACAGTGCCGACTGTGACATGGACCACTCCCTCGTGGCCAGCAAGGTGCGAACAATACCCAAGAAGCTGCACCATGCCAAGAAGAAGGGTCACGCACGCATCAACACCTGCTGTGCAAGCAACCCAGAGAAGACATAGCAGTTCATCAGCAAGCTGCAGGAGGCTCTCACCAAAGAGACAATTGATGACACCATCGACTCCAAGTGGTCCCACCTACGAGACGCTGTGTACAATTCAGCCATTATCGCGTTCGGGGAAAAAGGAGCGCAAAAATGCTGACTGGTATGAGGCCAACTGGGAGGAGATGGAGCCCGTGACTGAGGCGAAGAGGAAAGCCCTCATGACTTACAAGGCTGCGCCTAACCCTAGTACACTACAAGCCCTCATGACTGACAGGAACAATGCCCAGCAGACCGCCCGCCACTGCGCCAACACCTACTGGCTGAACCTCTGCACCAGTATACAGACAGCTGCCGATACCGGGGATGCAAGAGGCATGTACGAGGATATCAAGAAGGCGATAGCCCCCCCCCACCTCCGAGACCTCTCCCCCGCCCACCAGGCCAAGACGGGTGAAGTCATCACAGACCAGGGGAAACAGCTTCAGCGCTGGGTTGAGCACTATCTCGAGCTGTATGCAACCCAAAACTTCGTCACCGACACCGCCCTGGACGCCATCCCAGACCTGCCAGTCATGGAGGAACTAGACACACCGCCCACCCTGAAAGAGCTCAGAAAAGCCATCGACTGCCTCTCTTGTGGGAAGGCCCCTGGGAGCGACGGCAATGCGCCTGAAGTCCTCAAGAGCGGGAAACCAGCACTGCTCCAGCCCCTGCACGAACTCCTCTGCCTCTGCTGGGAATAGGGACACATCCCCCAGGACATGCGCGACACCAACATCGTCACTTGGTACAAGAATAAAGGAGACCGTAGCGACTGCAAAAACTACCGGGGCATCTCCCTCCTCAGCATCGTTGGAAAGGCTGTCGCCCTGGCGCCCTTGCAGACCCTAGCCACCCGCGTCTACCGAGTCCCAGTGTGACTTCCGAGCCGGCCGGTCAACTGCAGACATGATCTTCTCACTACGCCAGCTTCAGCAGAAGTGTCGTGAGCAACAGATGCCCCTCTACATTGCCTTAATAGACCTGACGAAGGCGTTTGATTTGGTCAGCCGGAGTGGACTCTTCAGGCTCCTTCAAAATATCGCCTGCACCCCACGACTGCTCGCTGTCGTCACGTCGTACCACGAGAACATGCACAGCACAGTGTGCTTCAACGGCGCAACATCGGAGGCCTTCCAAGTCAGCAGCGGAGTGAAGTAAGGCTGCGTCCTTGCTCCGACGCTCTTTGCCATTTTCTTATCCATGCTCCTCCAGTACGCCTTCAAGGACTTAAGCGAGGGAGTGTACATCCACACCAGGGCTGACGGCAAGCTGTTCAACATCGCCTGTCTCCGTGCTAAGACTACAGTCACAGAGGTTCTCATCCGACGATGCAGCCTTGACATCACACACGGAAGATGGACTGCAGCAGCTGGTATGTCGCCTCATCCACGCCTGCAAGGAGTTAGGTCTGACCATCAGTCTGAAGAAGACGAACGTCATGGCGCAGGACGCAGACTCCACTCCCACCATCGCCATCGATGGGTACAACCTGGAAGTTGTTGAGAACTTCACATACCTCGGGTCTAGCATCTCCAGCATGCTCTCCATTGATGCTGAGGTGAACGGCAGTATTGCCAAGGCATCTGCAGTTATGGCCAGACTGAACCAGAAGGTCTAGAACTAACCCCAACCTCACTGAGAAGACCAAAATGCGTGTCTACCAGGCCTGCCTGCTCAGCACACTCCTCTACAGCAGTGAGGCATGGATCAGCTACGCGAGCCACGAGAAGAAACTCAACAGCTTCCACCTGAGATGCCTGCGACGCATTCTGCGCATCCAGTGGCAGGACAAAGTATTCAACACAGAGGTTATGGAACGCGCCAGCATGAACAGCATTTTCTCCATTCTCAGCGAGAGGCGCCTTCACTGGCTCGGCCACGTCAAGAGAATAGACCCAGGCCGCATTCCTAAGGACCTGTTATACGGCGAGCTCGCGGAAGGTGCACGACTGACTGGACGGCCACGTCTACATTACAAAGATGTCTGCAAGAAGGACATGAAGACGGCCAACATCAACGTCAACGACTGGGAGAGCTGTGCTGACGACCGCTCAGCCTGGCGCCTTGCTGTCAGACAGGTCGTTCAGAAAGCCGAGGAAGCGAGAAACACAAACTTCGCTGTAAAGAGAGCCAGGAGGAAGGCGAAACAACTACAGCCTCAACAAGCATCGACGTTCACCGGCAGCAAGTGCAACAGAGACTGTCACTCTAGGGTCAGACTCTTCAGCCACTCGCGAAGGTGAAGATAGGACACCCAACCGGAAGCTACACCATCGCCTCCCGAAGACGAACGGATGCCGATATATACTAGGCTCTTTTGGTACTTGGGCAGTCAAGGATAAAACTCAGAGACCAGTTTACTCATGATGATATTACAACCAATCAATCGGAAGGATTCAGGAACCTATTACATGACCTTCAAGTATTACATCCAGTCAGTTGGAAAGATACAGCCGCCTATTACATGACCTTCAAGTATTACATCCAGTCAGTTGGAAGGATACAGCCGCCTATTACATGACCTTCAAGTATTACATCCAATCAGATACAGCCGCTTATAGGATCATAAATCAGCCCCTCACCCGTAATGATATTGATTGTGAACATACAACAAAATCTGTGTGCATTTGACTGCAATGAAGTTGAGCCTTCATCTGAATCTAGATGATAAATGAATAAGGTATGCTAAATCTTACAATGGCAAAATAAAAAGACAAAAGTTCCAATAATTGCCAAATCTTTATGGTCATATTCCACTTTCCTGACATAAATGGACTGCAACCCTGTTTGTTGGCAGTGCCAAGCAAAATTTACGATGCACAGTCCTGTTTATTTATACAGATTTTGTAATCAGAACAACAAACATAGAGGACCACTCTGGTTATGCTGTCAGCAACATCAGTTGTGAACCAAAACAAATAACCATCTTTAATTCAGCATTTGAGAGAATTTCATCTGGCAAAGAAGTGGTCCTGAGAGCAGTTCACTAATCCCACCAAAATTGTTCATTCACAGTATGATGATGGATGTAAAAGAGAACAAGAACAACAACAACAAAAGAACAACTATGACTGTGGCATATATTCTATAGAAAACATGGTTACTCTTGCACTCAGAAAAAATCCATGCACACAAAAATATAACAAGAAAATGCTAAGTCTTCATGTGAAAAGTTGCAAGCAATTTTAACCATTTCGAATAGCAGGCATTAGATAGCACCAAAACATAATGTGAAGTTGATGCTGGATATTCAATTATATTGCCTATGCAAAATGATTGAAACATATGATGTATGTTTTTCGTTAAGGATACAACAAGTTACATCTTGAATGAATTGGTGTTGATGGAGAACATTTGCTATCAAAAAAGCATATTTTTTGTCCAAACTATGTTGAGCAGAAGGGTTAATATGACAATGCAAAAAAAAAAAAAAGATGTAAACTGTGGACTTTAATTTAACAATTAATTTCATCTTATTTCTTTTTGGGGTCTAAAGAGCCGTAAAACCAAATTATTTATAGCTGAAATACCAAAAGTTGCATTTGTAAGTAATTCGTATTGTCAGTCATTATGTTTGATGTGTATTAGATGCTAGTAATTCATTTAATTTGATACTTTGTATACCTTTTAGAAGTTACCAAACAGTCAAATTCTCATCTATATAGTTAATACCCTAGTCAACTTGTATGACAAACAGTTGTTTAATGTGCATGGTATTAGTGCATTATCTAATTTCTTCCATGTAACTAATGGAGTGTAGCAGAGAGGTGTTCTTTCATCTTTGTTGTTTGATATATGCATAAATAATTTTAGTTGTAAGTTGGGTCAGTGTTGTCACGTGGGACTACATTTACCACTAGATGTTTTCTTTTCCTAACAATCTTTGTTTTGCTGCTATGTCATTGACAAGTCACTCTATAGCAGGTTTAAGGAAATTATTACAGATCTGTGAACATTGTGCATTTGTGAATAATTATAAACAAATTACTATCACCTCCTTCTGTACTTCTTGATAGTCATGCTCTTGTAAATGTCAACAATTGGGTCATAATTTAAAATTCAGTCTGTCAGATTACACTGATATAATTAGATATTACAGCTATGTATGTACACAAGCAGACACCATTTTATCTAAATGTAGAAATTGTTTGTTGAATATGAAAGTTAGATTATTAAAATCTTACTGCTATACAATATATTGCATACCTCTGTTGACACAATTTTAGCATATTTAAGGAGAAAATTAATTATTGGTTGTAACAATTTTCTTCATTTACTGTTAAGCCTTCAGATCTTTGACAGTGCCTCTACCATGTTTGTAAATTATGATGTATTTAATTTTGAAGAAATGAGGAGAAAGTATGTATTCACAATGATGATCAATTCAATGGACATATCAAAATTCAGATTATTCTTAAACACTCGATAAATGACGTAGGTTATTATTGTATTAGTGTTGGTGCACAGTTAAAGAAGTAAAGAAAACAACAATTGTATTCAGCTAACAGATTTATATGGAAATGCTTCAACAATTTAATCCCAAATGGTTTGGTGTCTGATCACATCAATAAAATTGGACAATAAACTTTCAACCTTATGACTGGTTAGACCATCAGCAAAAAGTATTTTAAAAAACAGCAACTAATCCTGATTTTATATGCTTTAAAAATAGTTTATAAAATATACATGCTTATCAGATGATAATAATGATTATTTTCACCCCATTACACAAGTTACACATTTTCTTTCTGTTAATCTTAGTGGTGTAAAATTCCATTGTGAAGGATAAACAATGACTGCAAAATTTAAGATCAGTAATAGAACATAAATTTGAGTATAATGATACTTTACCTGAATAATTACAAATCAAGCTAAATATACAAAAATTACACATGTAAACATAAGTATACGGTTGAGGAAGAACATTTTTGTTTCATGTTATCCCAGATTAAATATAATTGCTAACAAATTTGGACGATCTTGATAACGATATAAATACTGTAGAAGCTGTGTCATCAAATATTTGTAAATAAGACGAAGTAAAAATATTAATTTATCATTTCATAATATAAACAAAATACCTTAAAATTCATTAAATAACTAATTTGAAAATATTATATTTAATTTGTAATGGGATTAAACAAGTTACCTCCAGAAATAGCACAATTAATTAAATAAGAAATATTACATTTTGAACATGTTATGTATATGTAATTTAATTATTTGTTTGTTAGTTTTATTTTATTTTTATTCCATTACATGTTATTATAATGATAACTCTGTCTACTGGATTTGACATGTTCTTTTTTTAGAAATTTTATTCAATTCTGTTTGACCTGACTGTTAATTCTGATAAACAACCAGTAGTAGAAACGCTGTACCTAGTTGCTGACCTTGATTCAGAAATCAGTAAAAGTTCTGGTAAACAATTTTTTACAATATTTTTTATTAATTCTAAAAGTAATAGTCATTCAGTGGAATCAAGGCCATACCTGGAGTACGTGATAATTATCATGTAACATATTTATATCCCTTCTGGAAGGATGACCACGTGACCTTCATACGGGAATCTGTTTTGCGTCTTAATTTAGTGTATAACTGTTTTCTTCATAAGAATTAGCCAGTTGGGCTTTAAATCTTTGACACTTAAAGGTGTATTGTTGTGACCAGTTTGAGTTGAAATTTTTTTTAATGGAATTAGTGATTCTTTTCTCTGGAAATTCTAGTGTTCATACCGAATTCTTGGACAAGGACATTTATTGAAAATTATTCGGAATTCCAAACTGGAATATTATTTCCTGCGATTCAGAAAGAACTGTTGACACATCAGTACAACGCTGACTATCAAAGACGTCATCGCCTTCCATCTTGAGTTTCATCGGGATTTGAACTGTGATTCACTATGGACTTATCATTGACAGAACTTTTTTTTTTAATTCTTGGATTAATTTCGGATTTGATTCGTAAACCGTAAGTCCTTTTTTCTCATTTTACCTTGTTTTTCTAGGGAAATAAATTATTTGTTAAATTTTACAAAGTTTGTTGTCTTCACTCTTTTCTTGTTACTTTTGTAAGAGCCTCAACACGTAACAAGAAGATTGGGGGCTTGTCCTTGGGATATATGAATTTTGGCTAAAATATTCAGAAAAATTGTTTTTTTAAAATTAAACTCCCCTAGTTTTCAGAATTTGTTTTAATCCCAAGTAGTATTTCACACCTTAGAAATCTTTAGTGAAATCAACACGCATTTTTACAATGTCATCAAAAGTGGACATCTTTCTTTCAAATCCTACCCAAGAGCAGTTGGACTGTTTAAAAAAGATGAATTGCTTGAACTTGCCAGAAAATATGATCTTTCTGAGGCAAAAGCCTCTTTAACGAAGCAAGAAATAAAAAACATTGTGGTCCTGTATTTGGTGGAAAAAGAATGTTTTGGAAAAAAGTGCTTTGGTTTCGATTAGTAAGTCTGTATATGACGCTGACTTAAAAGTAAAGCAATTAAAATTAAAATATAAGATGGAATTAGAGTTAAGAAAGCTTGAACTTCAGAAAGAGGAGAAAGAGAGAAACAAATGTACTTACAAGCGGAGAGAGAGAGAGAGAGAGAGAGAGAGAGAGAGAGAGAGAGAGAGAGAGAGAGAGAGAGAGAGAGAGAACTGCAGTTACACAGAAAGAACAAATGCAGTTACAGCAAGAAGAGAAACAAATGCAGTTGCAATTGGAAAAAGAGGAGAGAGAGAGAGAGACAGATGCAAATGCAAATGCAAAGAGAGAAGGAAGAGAGGGAATATAAATTTAGAATACAAGAAATAGAGCTGGCAAGTGAAAAGCACATTTGCACTTCACATACAAATTCAAGTTTTGATGTTACTAAGAATATTAGGTTAGTGCTCCCTTTCAGAGAAAAAGAAGTAGACAAATATTTTCCTCGTTTTGAAAAAATAGCTGAAAATTTTAAATGGCCAAGGCAGCATTGGACTTTATTATGACAATGTGTACTTACTGGTAAAACTAGTGATATTTACCATTCACTGTCAGTACAGCAAAGTGCCGACTATGGTTAAGGAATGCATCTTAAAGGGTTATGAGTTAGTCCCTGAGGCTTATCGGCAAAAATTCAGGAACTATAAAAAAAAAAAAGAAACTGGGCAAACTCATATCGAACTTGCAAGAGAAAATGAGCAATTATTTGAGAGATGGTGCATAGCCAAGAAAGTTGATCAAGATTATGAGAGTCTTAGACAACTTGTATTACTTGAAGAGTTCAAGAACTGTGTCCATAGTGACATTAAGACTTATCTTGACGAGCATAAGATCTAAACCTTGGAAAATGCTGCTCGTGCTGCTGACGAGTACTCCTTAGCTCATAAAGTTTCTTTTGTAGGCAAGTCTTCCACTCAGCAGTCTTCTGGTAAAAAGGTATTTCAGCCTAATATGAGTCCTTCCAAATCTCAATCTGGCACAACTTTTAGAAATCAAGCTTTTGATAAGCTTGATCACAAATCCTTGTCTCTTCCTACGTGTACCTATCGCAAGAAGAAAGGACACGTTATTTCTGATTGCTACAAATTGAAAAACAAGCATCAGAATCAAGACAGACCTATCCCAAATGCTCTTATTTCTAAGAAGCCAAGGTCACGGTCATATATTGAAAACAATACATTTGTTGGATCTAATAAACCCCAGTCTGATTTTATTATGGAGAATTATGAACCATTCATGTCGATGGGTTCTATATTACTCTTGGGTGATTTGGCTAATCCTATCCCTATTAAAATTTTAAGGGACACAGGAGCTTCTCAGAGTTTTTTATTATCGGGTACTTTGCCTTTTCTGAGAAGTCTTCTTCTAATGAGAGTGTTCTTATTCAGGGAGTAGAGTGCGACTTTGTTGATGTTCCTCTCCATTGTGTAGATTTGTCATCAGACTTAGTCTCAAGATCCGTGACAGTCGGAATAATGTCTTCTTACCCGTTGAGGGCATTCATTTATTACTAGGCAATGACCTAGCTGGAGATAAGGTTGTGGTTAATCCACTTGTAATTGACAAGCCCTGTTTGAATCCGAAAGTCGATTCTAATGAAAAGAATTCCCTGATTTATACCCAGCTTGTACAGTTACCAGAGCTATGTCAAAGAAAGCTCTTGAGAATGACTTTAATAAGGAAAGTATTCCTTTAGCTGACACATGTATTGGTCAGGCTTTTGATGAGGTCACTTTCACTCCTTGTTTGGATCTATCAAAAGGTATTGATCACAGTGATCCTTTTTTTAACTACTCGTGCTCTTTATTCTTATCAGGGTGTCGTCGAACAGGAAAAAGATCCTGAGATCTCCTGTTTGTTTCAAAGGGCCATTAGTGAAACTGAAGCCACTGAAGTACCTGTCTTTTATTTCATTAAAAATGGAATTCTTATGAGAAAATGGAGACCTCCCGAGGTACCTGCTGGTGACGAGTGGTCAGTGAACTATCAAATTGTAGTTTCAAAATCGTACAGACAGGAAATACTTAGTTTCTCCCATGAAACTCCTTTGGCTGGCCATTTAGGGATTAATAAGATTTATCACAACATCTTGACTCACTTCTATTGGCCAAAAATCAAAAGTGATGTTTGTAAATACTGCAGATCTTGTCATACTTGTCAAATGGTAGGAAAACCCAATCAGAAGATACCTAAGGCTCATCTGCAACCTATTCTTGTATTTGACAAACCATTTAGCAGAATAATGGTAGATTGTGTTGGTCCCTTACCTAAGACCAAGTTAGGCAACCAATATATGTTGACCATTATGTGCACGTCAACAAGATTCCCAGAAGCAATTCCTTTGAGGAATATTAAAACTAAAACAATTTTAAAGCTTTGATAATTTTTTTTTTTTTTTTACTCAATTTGGCCTTCCCAAATCTGTCCAATCTCATCAAGGGTAAAATTTTATGTCTGGAATTTTCCAGCAAGTTATGCACGAATTAGGCATCCAACAATTCAAATCTTCTGCCTATCACCCTGAGAGCCAAGGGGCTTCAGAAAGATTTCATCAGACTTTGGAAAATATGATTCAATCATATTGTTTTGATACGGGTAAAGATTGGGATGAAGGCATTCATTTACTATTGTTTGCTGTTCGGGAATCAGTTCAATAATCTTTAGGATTCAGTCATTGAAGTTGTTGAAAGAGAAACTTCTTTCTAATGAAGATACTGAACTTAATCTTCTCAATTATGTTTCCAATTTTAGTTTAAGTTGTCAAAGGCTTGTGAGGATGCAAAAGCGAATCTGCACTCTACTCAGTTAAAAATGAAATTAAAGTATGCTAATAACTCAAAGGAAAGGAGTTTTCAGCCTGGCGATAGAGTTCTGGCTCTCTTGCCCATACCACAAAATCCTCTTCAGGCAAAGTGTTATGGTCCCTACACGGTTGAAAAGAAAGTAAATGATTTAAATTACATCATAAATACTCCTGGGAGGTGAAAACAGAAACAACTTTGCCACATAAATATACTAAAGGAGTATATTGAGAGAGATAGCCAGGTTAATCATGCAATTAATTTAGTTGTGCCTGTTACGTATATGTAATTTAATTACTTGTGTGTTAGTTTCAAATTCTTTTCTATTTTATTTTTGTTTCATTACATTTTATTGTAATGATAATTTTCATTGTATTTGAATCTCTTTTTCGGAAAATTCACTTGACCCGATTAGAGTGTACGGTTACTTCAGCACTATTTTTAGCTCATAGATTTCGTAGACACTAAGCGGAAATGATTGGCTATTACCAAGGTCATTTTCGGCCCACGTGTTAGCTGAGTTGTAAACAGCATTTATTTTTTAATTTATTTTCATTGTGGGAATATGATTCTTAGATAGGGCAATTCTAACTACGTGCTAAATGGCATTTTTTTTTAGAGCGCTGTTCAAATTAAAAATCACGTAGCCTGTCACGTGAGCCATCATGTGATCTAAAATCGAGGCTTAAAACAGCCAATTGGTAGTAGATTAGTCCAGTTGTAATTGTTACACCTCGGAGCTCAAGGTGTTCTATTGTTGAAGCCAGATTGTTTTGAAGTTCATCTATTTTTTGGAATTTAATAATTCGTTCTCGAGAAAACTACACAAGTGCTTCATATTTATGAAAGTTCTGGGAGAAAGATATTCACTGGAAATTTTTTCTGGAATTCTAAACGGAAACATTATAAACTGTGATTCAATCGAGGATCTATTGCCATCAGTATAACAACCTCATCTGACGTCATCGCCTTCATATTGGAATTTCATCGAGATTCGAACCTGGATTCAATTAGAACTATTTAATGATAGGGCTTATATTTCTCAATTTTAGGATTAAGTTTTGGATTATATTCACAAACCGTAAGTCCTATTTTATATTTTTACCTTGTTTTCTAGGGAAATAAATTATTTTGTTAAAATTTACAAAGCTTGTTGGCTTCACTCTTTTCTTTTGTTACTTTTGTACGAGCCTACACGTAACATACTTGTCCCACTCACTGAGGATTTAAGTGAAGAAATGCAATCGGACTCTACTGAATTTGCAGTGACAAATTTTCGGAATGCAGAAATTATGAATAATCTGGAGCAGAAACTTTCACATTTGCAACAACAAGAAAGGAATGAACTTTAACAGTTATTATTTGAATATGAGCACTTATTTCCGGATGTTCCTACAAGAACAAACAAAATTTTCCATAACGTTGAAATTGTAAATTTTAAACCTGTGAAACAACACCCATACAGGATGAACCTTCTCAAACAGGAATACTTGAAACAAGAAGTTCAGTATTTATTGGAGAATGATTTCATAGAGCCCAGTAAAAGTGATTGGAGTTCACCATGGATACTTGTTCCAAAACCAGATAAAACTTTCCATATGTACACTGATTATAGGAAGGTGAACAGTGTGACTAAACAGATTCGTTTTCATTACCAAGGATCGATGATTGCATTGATAAAATTGGTAAATGCAAAGTATGTCACCAAATTTGACCTTCTGAAAGGATTTTGGCAAATTCCCTTTTCGGAAAGGGCAAAGGAAATTTCGGCATTCGTGACTCCAGATGGACTCTATTAATAATTAGTAATGCCGTTCGGGATGAAGGGTTCACCAAGTACTTCTCAACGTTTAATGAATATGATTTCCTCTGGTCTAGATAATTGTGATGCTTACATCGATGATGTCATCATCTACAATGACACCTGGAAAGAACATTTAGCAACAATTCGGAAATTCTTTGACAGACTCACTGATGGAAGTTTGACAATCAATTTATCCAGAAGTGAATTCTGTCGTGCTTGTGTAACATTTCTAGGATTTATTGTGGGACATGGTCAAGTTAAGCCTATAGATGCTAAGGTCAATGCTATTTCTGAATTCCCTGTGCCTGTCAGTAAAAAGCAACTGATGCTATTTTGAGGTATGGCTGGATACTATCGGAAATTTTGTTCCAATGTTTCTATAATTGCTGAACCCCTGACAAATTTATTGAGTAAGAAAACCAAGTTTCATTGGACTGAAAAATGTCAGGAGGCTTTTGATAAGTTAAAGGCGATACTTAAGAGTGCACCAGTTCTTACAGCTCCAAATTTCAATCACTCATTTAAACTATCTGTTGATGCAAGTGATGTTGGGGTTGGAGCAGTATTGATTAAAGAAGATAGAAATGGTGTTGATCATCCAGTGTGCTATTTTTCTAAGAAATTAAATAAGTACCAAAGAAATTATTTAGCAATCGAGAAGGAATGTTTGGCTTTGATACTGGCATTACAACGTTTTGAAGTTTACATTGGTTCAGCTCCTTCTCAGATTATTGTGTTTAGCGATCACAACCCAGTTGCTTTCATCGACAAGATGAAAAACAAAAATCAGAGATCATTAAGGTGGAGTTTGTTATTACAGAGAGATAATAATGACATCAGGCACATCAAGGGAAAAGACAATTTAATAGCAGATGCACTTTCCCGTGTATAGAAATATTATTTCATGTACACTTTTTATAAGTCATAAGAGTTCTTCTTATGTTATTTTTTTTTTTTTATAAACCTCACGTATAATTAACATATGGTAAAAAGAAAGGTTTATTAGAAAATCTTTCTTTTTCTTTTATGGGGAGAAGTGTTATATATATGCAATTTTATTATTTATTTGTTAGTTTTAATTTTTGTTATTCCATGACATGTTATTGTAATGATAACTCTGTCTACTGGATTTGACATTTTTATTTAGAAATTTAATGACCTGACTGTTAATTCTGATAAACAACCAGTAGTAGAAACGCTGTATTTAGTTGCTGACCTTGATTCAGAAATCAGTAAAGGTTCTGGTAAACAATTTTTTAAAAATAGTTTTTTATTCATTCTAAAAGTAATATTCATTCAGTGGAATCAAGGCCATACCTGAAGTACGTGATAATTATCGTGCAACAAATTTCTATTCTTCTGGAAGGATGACCACGTGACCCTCATACGGGAATCTGTTTTGCGTCTTAATTTAGTGTATAACTGTTTTCTTCATAAGAATTAGCCAGTTGGGTTTTAAGTCTTTGACACTTAAAGGTGAGTTGTTGTGACAGTTTGAGTTGAAATTTTATTTTATGGAATTAGTGATTCTCTTCCCTGGAAATTCTAGTGTTCATACCGAATTTTTGGACAAAGACATTTATTGAAAATTATTCGGAATTCCAGACTGGAATATTATTTTCTGTGATTCAACAAGAACTGTTGACACATCAGTACAACGCTGACTATCAAAGACGTCATCGCCTTCCATCTTGAATTTCATCGGGATTTGAACTGTAATTCACTTAGGACTTATCATTGACAGAACTTTTTTTTTTTAATTCTTGGATTACTTTTGGATTTGATTCGTAAACCGTAAATCCTTTTTCTCATTTTTACGTTGTTTTTCTAGGAAAAAAAATTATTTGTTTATTTTTACAAAGCTTGTTGTCTTCACTCTTTTCTTGTTAATTTTGTAAGAGCCTAAACACGTAACTATTATTAAATTAATAACATCTGAATTTAATAATTTAATCTGATTGAAAAGTATTTCTTTAGATGAGTGGTTTTGAACCTTTTCGAGTACAAGGACCCCTTTTTAACTTCCCAAAACATTTTGCGTCCCCGCCCCCCCCCCCCCATGCTAATAGTTGTACTTTTAGTCTCCCTTGTTTTAACCCCTGGAGTCCGCAGCACACAGGTTGGGTACCACATTTTTAAATGATAAACATTCTGACTCAATATGAGAAATATTAAATGTCTACGGAGGAACTAAAATTTTATCTTAAACTTAAGAAAGCATTCTTGAAACATATACTATAATGTTGTGGCTTGATGTAGGACAGTAAGCACTTCGATATATTTGGTAATTATCATATTTTTTATCAACTGTTCCAATTTATAATATTTTCATCTCATCATTTGATAATCAAGTGTTATTTTTATCCACCTTCTACAACTAATATAAATAGTATGATTTGTTTCTGGCATCCTCTGTAAATTTTCTATAGCAGTAACATTTTTGGATAATTTTTAATGTCAGCTTTATAAATTATTATGACGCTATGTCTTAAACTAAATAACAGAAAGGAGCGAAAAGCATAAAGTTTTGTAAAAATTTAACAAATATTGTTTTTCCTATCATGCAAAGTGAATATTTAAAAAGATCTTACATTATTGTGAATTAAATCCCAGTCCTAAAAGTTTTATCACAAGTCCAAATATATGAAGTTCCAACTGAATTCCAGTGGTATTCCAAATAAGTTCCAGTATTGAATGTGTTTACATGCCTTTATCTTGAATATATTAATGTGCCAGTAACCTGGATTGTGGCAATGTTTTTAAGAGTCTTTTGATGTATCACAGTAATATAATCCAAAACTGTTCTTGTCTGAAATCACTATATTTCCAAATTAATGGTTCTGTCCAAGAATATTATTGATGAGCACTTTGTATTTCCAGTGAATTTTTAGTTTGAATAAATAATTCCACCCAAATGAAATTTACTGAACACAACAATAAGACTGAGTCTGTTAAAGATGTTAATGCAAGAATTAATAATTTCTCAAGTAAACAACATTAGGAAAAATAAGTCACAGTCGTAGGACCAGGATGAGAGTCAAAAGTTCATTTCTAGAAAATTTTAAGTTGTCAACAAGATACAGTCTGTTACTAAATTTATAATAGAAAACACGGTAAAGATCG
>JAECUM010008584.1:0-26151 GCA_016617855.1 Megalonaias nervosa | reverse complement strand
GATTAGGTCAACCAATCCAACTGCTCTCTTAAGTCACTTATATTTAAATGATCAGCCTATGAAAGAGAGGCTAATTTACGAAAATTGGGTGGGTTGGGTGGCTGAAGAGCCTGTGTAACATTCTAACCGTAGCTTCTGGAGCAAGTTTGTGCCTCACAAAAGGAAATAATGTTTTCCTGCGTAAATGCCTAGTATATTTCAGACTGTGGTGCCAAGAACTCATCATTTATTCGTGCTCTAACACCCCTGTAAGGGTACCAATTTCTGTCGATCTATGAAGAACACATTAAGTTGGACAGGTGAACGATTAATTAGATTTATGGGGACTGACACGTGTTTAAATAGCCGTAACGCACTGATTGGTAATGTCACTGTCATGCGAACGGTGGTTCTTAATTGAAACTTCGTTTATTTAACTTGAAGGGATAGGGGTTAACCGCCGATCTGTGTCGAAACTGTCAATTCTGAAACTTCCCAGCGATAGGATTTGGTAATCCAGTTTGGCAGACGGACTACATTTTTGTTTTTGGCGCCTAATTCGGGCTGGAGTTATATTTAATTCAGATTGGTTACGCTGAATGAATGGGCGTGATTCCACAGGAAATCTCACGGATTAAATGTGCTTTTCGCAACACTTCTAATCAGTCGACACCATTTTCTGCAAGAGAAAAACAAAGGGAGGACTCCGGGTCGAATTTAGGAGAAATTCACTCGTAATTGGGATCCCAGGAATTGGACGTCTGGAAAAATCTACGAACACAATTCTAGCGGTAAAAGCTTGAAGACACAAGGTGAGATAGCTTCACGTGACATGCCATTGAAATATCTACGTGACGTTCTACGTGAAATATCTACGTGACGTACCACTGACGTACCACGTACTTTACAAAACCAAAGTGACCACACAAGGTTGGAGGCCGAAAGAGGCAGGACACCAGAGAATTTGGCAAAAGGGAAAAGTGGAAAGGACCCAAGCTTACAGGCACAAGGAAGTCAAAAGAACGGTCGCAGCGAATTTAGACTGAACCAGCCATCATCAGGTTATGAATCTGTACAAGGTAGTGTTTTCGATCATTCACTCGGTTTGATGATGAATTAATTCTATCGCTTAACAGATCGGCTACTTGTATAAGCATATTTGTATTTGAAATTCGTTGAATAACTTAAATCAAAAAGTGTATCTTTCTAATGTAATGCATTATCACAATTGTGTATGAATTTCATTGTTTATGAATTTTGATTAAATTTATTGTTTTACGTGTACGGGGGCTCGTGTCATTCTGTTCTATATATCTGTTCAGATCTTTATCTATTCCATATATAAGTTTCACTCTTTATATTGATATTTACCCGTTCCGGGCAAATTACACCGTCGGCGATCACCCTCTAGATAACGATAACCAAAACCATACAACCCACCCTAACAAAACTGGGGGAAGTTCGCAACAACCCCTCCCTTTTTTCGCCTCGTCAAACCATGGAATAAATTTACATTTTGTAATGTGTGGAACGTAATGTAGATCCATTTAATTAAATCAGGGACAATACATTGATGGAAGAAAAAAAAAATTTGAGAAACTATTAGGTTAAATATAAATTTTACTTTCACTTCTTCTCCAATTTATTGTACTTAACATTATCTTTGTAAACCAGCTGAAAGAAGGCAATTAAGATTAACTCCCACAGTAAGGCTGAATGAAATATAAGAGACTCAAGAGCTACTGTTTCGAGATGTCTGTATGACCCTTTTTTAAAAAAATGCAATTTGATTATAAAAAAGACAATATATAGACTTGTACGAAAACATTCAAATCATTTAAGCAAATAAGGTATACACGGAATCGTTTTCTAGGAAAAGGGACGAACAACATTCTTCTGCAGCCAGCTATAAACTGGAAACAGAGGCCTGAAGAAAAAGTAAATTAAGCTATAAATAGTTATTGTAGTTATTTGTGTTGTCTTGTTTACATTTTGGTTATTTTATGGGTCGCACATTACTGTTACTATTTGAATGATTGCTGTCTAATGATGAGTAGTATTAACAGAATTGTGTTTGCTCTAAAGGACAGTCATCTGCGTAGATTTGGACAGTTAGTTAACCCTTCCGTTTACGAAATTTGGTATCATGCGTTGTGGACCCTATTGTCAAAAGTTACCTGATCCATGCAGGGGCAGCTTATAATTTGCTATAATAGTTTCCCCAGGCTTACATATAAGAAGCAATGCTTCCTAATCGCAATATATGTTGCTGAGATTGATTATTGTACAAATATGTGATTTAAACGGATAAAGGAACATAAATAAGTGGGAAGTTATTTATTAATCTCACTATCCAATCATAATAAAGCATTTGGAATAGTAAATTAGTATTGATATCGAATCGCTGAGTCAAAAGTTGTGCAAGATCCAATTGGAACTAAATCATCTACAGATGTGCATAATATCAGCCAAGATTTAAGAAACAAACAAACAAACAAACAAAAATAACAAACTTCAGTTATTTAATAACATAGATGTCCCTTTTTAAAAATATACTCTTGTTTTAGCTGACACGTTTTTGTTTATCTAAGGACCATAGAGCCTGCACGAAAGAATTCTTATTATGATCCATTATAAAACATTTATTAAATCATGTTTCTTGCGGATACAAATATGTGATGATGATGTTGACGATCTTTTTAGTTCGATTTATTAAAGACAGCCGCTTATATCATACAGTGGAATGCTTACAGTTTACACCATCATGTGCAAGCATGCTGAGAAAATATATGGAATGAGTAGTAGATATCGTGAAGAACTTACAGTCTACTGGATTACACATTTCCTCATAGTAATTTCTCTATTTACATCAGCACTACTTGACCTAGATATACCGTAGTCATTTTTTTCTGCAGTGATTTGTGACAGAATTTAAGTAAAATCTTTCATTTCATATCTTACTTGTTTGTATTGTTCATGTTAATCTACAATGTAAAATGTATCACTACGCATGTGAGTTTGTAAATGTCTTCTTTTAGAACGAGTAAATATATGCTTCAGAACAGCTTAGTATACGTTATATATTGGAATGTCAGAGAGCATCTCAAAATAACTCACTCTCCACAAACATATGGGAAAAAAACTTTGCACTTGCGCGTCTCTTGGAGTTCCCGTTAAGTTCCATAAATTTGTAAGAGAAACTTAAGAAAAAATGTCCGTCATTCTCGTTCTGAAACACTAATAATCACGTACGAAAGTCGTACGTCCAAGCTTCAGAAACTAAAGCAAAAAAAAACAAAAAAAAAAAAAAAAAAAAAAAAAAAAAAAAAAAAAAAAAAAAATTAAAAAAATTAAAAAATAAAATAGGCGTACTTTGTTTTGTGAAACGTGACACAGTGTCCTGAGTACTAGTTTTCTGCTTCAACCAAGTTTGGGGTAGACAATTCGATTTTATGGTAAAGAAATATTCAAAACAAACACTTAAGGCATTTTCAAAAGGGTATGGGAAAGAAGAAGCGAGATAATCCCTGCACAGTTTAAAATAAATCCTGATAATTCTGGCTCTGTACTAATACACAGCCCAAAAAACACAGCCAAAAACAGACAGTAGCAAGCTTTATTGTAAGCAAGCCCTCGACTTCTGCAGCTTAAATGATTGTGTTCCAAAGTCATGCCAACTGATCCATGCACATCTTATTCATATGAAACCGATATTTGCGTTACTGACTTCTAAGAAAATAAGACAAGTATAGTATCAGATTTTAATCATATAGACAGTTAGCTGTGAAATGACGTCAAAAATTGAATACGAAGTATCATAGCGGAACGATACTGGAGGTACCTTCGAGGTAAGATCATTGGGTATTGGGAGTGGTAATGGTTTGCTGGATTGACTATAGCCGCTCATGACAAAGCAAGTGTCTTCCAACAGTTCATACATTTTTTCGTAACTCTGGTTGATTAATAGATAAGGCTTTGGTAACTTTGATATAAACCCCATTCCATATCATGTTCTTTGCCAACTTGTTGTATTACACGTTATTTTTTCAATACTCTAAAGATAAGAAATGGAGATGTTATAACTGTTCAGAATTTTGACATGATGATTACCTTATGAGGCAGTGGTTGAATTTCATATAATTTACCGTGTTTTATGTTGCTGCATTTTTAATTAATTAATTCGACGTTGCACAGTTTACAGTTCGCCTTGCTTGTTTCTGTTCCAAAATTCAGTCAAACTATCTGGGTAAATAAAAGAATATTCAATTACTAATGTTTTATTAGAATATTCGTAAAAAAAGTATTCGAATTCGAATGTTTAGACAATCGTTTCAGCTCTGATATATACCTTTAAGATGCTTATATAGCATGTATGTTCGATCTGTCTAGGCATTGGAAATGATGTTAAGTGCTCTAAGTCAAGACAGCTTGCTTGAAACAGAAATAAACTTTTTCAAGCATAAGTGTTTCATTTAAATCAACCACAAATCAATAATTTGGTGATAGATATTGCAGTAGACACGAACCTAAATATAGTGATAGAAATTTAGTGTTAAGCGATCGTTACATAAGGTGTTATTCTTTTCAACAGGGAAGCGATATCAAGAGAACGGTGGGAATTAACACGGGTCACGTGGGGACATCAGATTTCGTGCTAGAAGAGGAAGACCGAAAATTCGTTGTTGAGGTAACGTTTTACTAGCGGACGTCTTGCAGTGACAAAAACACTGTACAACGCATGAAATATAGTTCAATATCAACTGCCAATTTTCCTCAGTTTTTATGTTTGTTTTAAAATGTATTATTTTTCACTGCTGGGGTAAAGTTCGTTGGGTTTTCTAGGGCCACAGTTATCCTTTGTTTATGATCGGAGCCGATAACCACCATATCCATGGTTACGCTGGTCAAACATCAGACGCTATCGTTACATGTATATTTATCTCCACATTTTTCTCTTTTGTCAACTGTACCCCGTTCTATGCCTATACTATGCATTTTGGATCCCGCACTTTCACTACTGTTGTGGAATACAGTATTAACATTGCATCTCTTATGGGTATTAGATTCAAAATTAGGAATTTTTTGCAAGGAAATCTTGATAATCGTTAATTAGCACATGCTCAAGTATTGTGATTGATCATATTTTCAGTAAGAAGCTTCTACATTTCTTATTCCAGTCTTTTTATTTTACTTTTAGCAAGGACGGAGGTCCACGGAGAGTTTTCTTCGCTATTACGTTGTTGAGACGAATCCACCTCTTAAAGAAACGTTGGAGACAACGAAGGTGACACGAAAACTGAGGAAAGTACAACTAGAACAAAGGCTGTCGTCGACTTAAATCAAGTTAATCCCGATCTGGATGATTCAGCTTTTCCCCTTATAGATGATGAAAAAGTGCAGGCGGGCACATAGTAACTTTCATGAACTGATTTGCTTCTAACAACTGATTTGTAATGGGCAGACCAAATCTATTACTTCTTTGAATTTAATACTGTGTACCTGACGCCAAGTATGAGATCAGTCACCTTCATGGAGCAGCCGTGAATATTAAATTTTGGTGTCGACATACAAGGAAATTCCATTTATCCTTGTCAGTAATATGTGTTTATATGTTCTTGTTCTGGTCACAACCAATTACCGAGCTGTGGAAAAAACTTGAAAGCAAACGCTGGACAAATACTATCTCTGGCCCTAATTAAGACCCTTTCTACAAGCCAATGAGTTATGTCAAGGAAATAAAGTTAAAAAAAAGAGCAGAAGAAAAGACCAGACGAAACAATATAAACTATTTTGACACTGTTCACTGCCATAGTCATTTTAATGCACGAGTTAAACATTCAGTTCGGTTATACAACGGACAATATGCATTCCAAGAAAAGGCTTCTTCATTTTCCAGTTTATATTCTATATATCAGTGAGGTCTTTCAATGTTGACCTCTAAAATAGCTGAATATAAAACAACTAAGCTGGCCTTTTCCCTAATAATTTTTCACTCAGCAAGTTTTCTGTGCTAAGAAATGATCGTCGTTTTGTTTGTATGTATGTATATAAATAAATAAATAAATAAATAAATAAATTAACAGCCTATATTGGTAGCAATTGATGCATGGCTGGAGTCGTGATACATTTGATTCTGTGCCACAATTACCTACACAGCTGTCATAAAAGACAATTACACATTGCCTATTTTGATATATTTTCAAAGGTAATATTGACTATCTTATTGAAAATGAAATTTAACAGAATACAAATTAAAGGGAAATTCTGACACAGGGTTATTTAATGTAAATCTCATTTCATAAACACGTAAACTTTGTTTCAAAAGTTTGTTAATAAGGTGAATACTTTGTACATTACTGTAATCCTAATTTTCTATAAATCTTTAAATTCTATTTTTCTGTGCCAGATCATGTATTAAAATTAAATAGTAAGTCAGTTTTTGACTCTGATTATCATAGACCAGAAGAGCTTATGGTATGGTATGATATCGTCCGACGTCTGTCCGTTCGTTAGCACAAATTTGTTACCGCTACATCTAAACAACTTGAAGGATTGACTTGAAACTTTACACACTCATTCATTCCATGGACTAGCTATCCTAAACGAAAATGGTGCTGCTCGGCTATCTAATATGGCTGTCACAGTGACCGTCTTGGAAAAATTATTATAATTGCAACTTCTCCTTAACGAATGATCATATTAACACGAGGTTTTCACTTAAAGACCTCTAATCGCGTCTAGTTGGCCCAGATTGAAAACGGTGCCGATCTGACTTCCAATATGGCCGCCATGTTAGCTATCTTACACATCTTGTCATCTTAAATCATCTTGAATGGATGGTCAGGTCATCATTGGGGTTTTCACTAAAATACTTCTCATCATGTCTAGTTGGTAAAAAAAAAAAAATGAAGCCAATCTTATATCCAATATGGCGGCCATTTTAAAAATCTTATCACTACTCGACGTGAGCAGAAATTCATATTTACGTCGGGTTTTCACCAAAAGACTTATGATGTCCAGTTAGTCTTATATGAAAATGGCGCAGATCTGATTTACAGTATAGCCGCTACAGCAACCATCTTGAAAACCTTGTTATTTCTGCGTCTGATTGGAAAGTCAGATATTGAAAATTTTGTAATAGACTTCTTATGATACCTAGTTGATTCTGAATGAAAATGGTGCCAGTCGTACTTACAATATGGCTGTTATAAAAATCTTTTTGTCACTACTGATGCTGAATGGAAGATCTTCATGACAAGGGATTTCACCAAAAGACTTCTAACGATGTCCACCTTGTGCTAAATAAAAATAGTGCTACGCTGACATATCGTTATTTGCTGAAGAATATCATAGATGGTTTCAGCATTCAGCAGTTGAAAGGAAGGAATGGTCCTGAATTCATGGAAATTCTATGCACCCAGTTGAGTGCCAGTCCCAGCGAGAGACTCTATCTGCTAGTTAAAGCAAATGTTGGTTTTCTCAAGAATCATCTCGTGAAGCAGCTTTAGATGACAGCCGTGGCCTCTGCTCAGAATCCGTTGCCCGTCCGCCAAATTTGTCTGTTACTACTCTCGATTCCATGGTTTTTATCCGATTGTGATCAAACTTGGAATATAGGTTTATATCATCAACATTTCAAATGTATTCCAACATGAGCTTTTTATCCCTCTGGAGACGAACTTTCTGATCTGAATTTGATCAAACTTGGAATGTATACTTATGTCATGAAAGTCGTTGAAAAGTTCGAAAACGACTGAGAATCACACATACCGTATTATTGAGGTGATCTTGCATCTGATTTTATGAGCTTGTTACTACACTCAGGAGTCGATATTTATTATCTGATTCTAATCACACTTTGAATATTTGATTATATCGTCAAGATCTCAAATTTGTCTGGTAATACGCGAGATTCACTCATCTCAACGAGATGATCTTGCCTCTAATAGGCCCAGCTTGTTCTCATCTAAATTCCGTAATTCTGATCCTGTTTTGATTAAACTTGGTATATGGGTTTAAAACATCAAGCTTGAGGATGAATTTGTATTTGAGCGAGCTCCATGGATATCAATGAGGTGATTTGCATCTGATTAGCTTAGCACCTTACCACTCTTGAGGTCATATTTCTGATGATCATGGTCTCTCATATGTTATAAAATGAACGAGATCCACACGTGCTAATGGACTGATCTTCTATCTAATTGGCTTAACTTGTTATCACTTCAGAGATATTTGTATTTTGGATTTGATAATCAGTGATCAAGATATCCGATGAATTTTATTATGAGCAAGAACTGCAAATATTAATCAATTTAAGTGCAGTTAGATATGACTCTCGAATGGTATCGAACAACGTAGTCAGGTTTATTGTCCTCTGAAACACGTCTTCTTTCTCCAAAGCTAAGCAAAAGAAGTAACTTGATATAATGATTTTTTTCAATTACAGATTCTTTCCCTTGCAAAAATTATGTAAACTAGATAAAAGAAATGTGTTCAAATGATTTGTTTGTAAGTTTTAAGGATACTTTAAATACATTATTGGCTATATTATATTGAGTACACTAGAGCTAAGTGACTTTCCCATGGACATACCGAGACAGACGTCCAGGGCTGGCCTGGGCGGGTATCGAATCCGCATCCCTTGGATTACGAGTCTGACGCCCTTCCAGCTGGGCTACCGCGGTTCCGAATTTCATATAACAATTTGTAAATATTGGCAAATTAATATATATTAGAGATTAAAAGTAATAAATTGTAATTTACAATTGCAGAAAACTAAAAATTAAAAATATTGTGGTGGAAAGTGTACAATTGCAGGCTAGCATACATTATATTTAGAGTTGTAATTTAGGATCAGATTTGAAAAATAAAAACACAATTATAGATATTTGTTTTTAGGTAATTGTTGTTTTCGTTCTAATACTGAGTTTGCGTCAATACAGACATACTCGTTGTGCAAGCTATGTCGAAGTTATTTATTTGCCAAAACGTTGTTTAAAACACTTTGTCACATTTGAAATTTACAAATATTTTCGAAGAAGTGTGATATGTTTAGTGAAATAAAGCTGGACAGTTTACTGTTATTGCCATTGTAAAATGCCTAAACCATTTGTCATTGATATGTTTCATATATATTTTGCACATTATTTTATGTAATTTCACATATTCAGTAATCATTTAAATTTGATATTTTTGGTATTGTTAGCTTTTAATAAAAAATATTCGAATATATTTTTTGCTTCACATTGAATTACCAAGGGTAAGCGGAATCGATGGTCTTTGGGAAAATACACATCTGAGAATTATAATTTCATATAATGTGAAAGTCACACGACTCTGTAGACAACACATTAAGGCTTCATGTGTGAACATTAGTTTTAAAGGTCTTGGAAAACTTCAGAACAAGAGACTATGCATATTATTTACGCATTTCTATTGGAAAGAATGTGTATTAGACCTTTGTACAATAGTTGAACTTAATATCATATAAAGTTTAGAAGATATTTTATATAGATCGTGCTATGACAATACTAAACAAGCATTCGCAGTCAAATGTTTAGCTGTTCACCTATGTCAGTCATGTGAGCAATATCAAGATCACTTGGGCCTCTTATTTCCAATAGAAGTAAAACTTTGATGCTGAATGCAAAACTATATCCTGAAGTGTAAGTTGGAAAATACATACATACATACATACATACATACATACATACATACATACATACATACGTACGTACGTGCTTGCGTGCGTGCGTGCGTGCGTGCATGCATGCATACATACATACATTCACGCATGCAGGCAGGCATACATACGCACGCACGAATGAATGAATGAATGAATGAACGAATGGATTTGTTAGCAAATCGCCTATCTTGATATTTCTTGGAAGTAAGAAACAAAGCGGAAACAGTCCAATCAAAATGGATTTCGGATTTGAACGTGTACGATCAATTTTTATGGACTAAAACATTATCTCTCGAAAATTTTTCTATGTAATTATCCATCCTGATGTGACGCAAGCTCTAAGCTTATCTTGACACCTTGTACATTGATATCTTTACGAACTATTACATCAGTAATGTTTGGATTGCATGTGGAACTAAGATGAGTTATTTTGGGCATAAAATTGTGCGACAGACGTACGATTTAGATATTGAACAGAAACACCATTACTATGATTTGGCTGGGAGCCTAATTAAAGTTCTTTTTCAACTCAGTTTGTTTACTCCAGAAAATTAAAACAAGACAATATTTTGCTTGAATGACACAAGTGGTTTGATAAAATGAAATTGTGACCCATTGTTACAAGCTTAGAACATGTGGGTTTTGGACCAGTGAAGAGACGCATCAAACGTTTTAAAGCTTTAATTCCATTAGAAGTAGTCACGTACACGTTTGTGATTTCATCGCTTTTTGTGTTTATTGTTTGTCTTGTTTTTGTTTTGTATTGACCTCAACCACATGTTTGGTTGCAACAGTCAGTAATGATGTCTGGGTATGAAATTGCGTAAACCACTAGCGTGTTGATCGATAGGTTCTTGCCGTCAATGACAGAAAATGTGGGTCCCACAATATCGACGGACACACCTTAAATGGGGTATATATTAAAGGTATTTGCTCTACAGATATTTAAGTTATTGATCCTTTCAACACCTTCTTCTGGTAAAGGTCGCACGATCGATAGAATCGTGCAACGCTGCTATTTACGCCAGGTCATTTATGTTTGTTCAACACCCTATCGTTTGCTTTATTATGTGATGTGCCATACCAGATTCGTGTGTTGCTTTGAATACACGGTACCTGAATATTTCGGAGACAAACAGTTTGAAGAATTCGTTACCATCTAACGTGGTAGGTCTGTTGTGCATTAACCCTTTCGTGCGTAAGAATTTCAAGCTTCCTCCGCCATTATAATGTTTGTTTCACCACCGGACAGAATGTTCTTCACGGTCGAATTCATGGATGCGTCATGCCCTTGCTTCCGCATAAATTTATCGCGCGAGAATTTGGTCATGGCTTCCGTACTATTCAATTTTTGCAATGGCTATTTCCCCGTTCGCTCCTGTGACCTAGTTTCGACCGCTTGTATGATTGGAAAACGAAAATCGGACATACTTGGTAGTCTGGAGCCCTCTATATTACCAGTTGCTCAGTTGTATATAAGATTGTCCATAAATAGCGCTCTGACAGTTTCGCCGAGGTTAAAACTAATACATCCCGGGGTAAAGATTTACTGGTAACGAAACATTTTAATTAACATATAAAGCAAAGGTATTTTTGTACACACAACCACGTGACACTGCATAGATGTTATTTACTTTTAAAACTGGTATACACACTGTGTAATCCAGTCGAGTATCACAAACTAATTTGTATATTTAAACTGTTGACAATGGTGAATTTTAGAATCTGATGCCTTCATAGCTAACTTTGTATATTGATCGCAATTTACCAGATGAAAAATGGTTAAAGCTGTGTTAAAAACACTATGTAGCACAATTTTTGTTCCTGGGTAGTAAGTGTTATTTCGTAATTGCTTATGCCTAATAAGTATAGAAAATGGCTATTATTCCCCACAAACTTTGCTCTTGCGACCAGGACAGTGATATTTTGAAATTTACCTATTTCCAACGAGAAAACTGGCGAATTTGTCTTTTCGTTCACATAAAGTCAGAAAAAAAACAACAACATATGAATCACAATTAACATGTATTTATATTAAAGTAATACAAAAAGTAACCACAAAAGATTTAGAAGTGAGTAGTTTTTCGAGATTTACGATTATATTGTAAATAGCTTTCACGAATCAGCCCCCAATTGTAGTCTCCCATCACGTTCTCGTTATACCGTCCTTAGTAGCGGCGTCTAAAGGTCCAATATATCCTGATGGAAGCGCTCGCCTTGCTCCTCCGAGTACGCTCTCATGTTCTCCTTGAATGTATCAAGATGAGCATCAAGGATAGGAACATCCTGCAGCCTAGTGCCGTATTTCTTCACCAGAGTCTCAACCAGCTCCATATAGTTTTCGGCCTTGTGATTGCCCTGGAAGCCCCGAACCACGGCGACAAAGCTGTTCCAAGCCGCTTTCTCCTTACTAGTGAGCTTCTTGGGGAATTCACTGCACTCCAGGATCTTCTTTATCTGTGGTCCGACGAAGACACCGGCTTTGACCTTTGCCTCAGACAGCTTAGGGATGAAGTCTTGAAGGCACTTGAAGGCTGCCGACTCCTTATCTAGAGCTCTAACAAATTGTTTCATAAGGCCCATTTTGATATGTAGTGGTGGTATCAGCACCTTCCGGAGGTCCACCAGTGGCTCCCACTTGACGTTGTTCCTCCCCACAGAGAACTCGGTCCTCTGTGGCCAGTGCCGCCTGAGGTAGTGCGCCTTGGTGTCCTCAGCTTTAACTCTGAAATTGTCATCTGGATCTACAACGACTTCCTCGCTTTCTGACTTGCTGCTCTCTTCTAAAGACGGCTGCTCTCTCTCCGGAGGAGTGGGTACGGGAAGTACAGGGCAGTGTGGGACCGGGACGATGGATGAAGGAAGGTTCGGATATGTGATAGCAGGTGCATTCTTGCCAGTCCGACATTTGGAAGGGTCCACAATGCAGAAGTAGCAGTTCCTTGAGTGGTCAGTGGGTTCCCGCCAAATTCTTGGGATAGCGAACTTCATGATTCTCTTTTCCCCTCTGTATCATCCTACAAAAATACATTTATTTCACCCATGACTAATGCATAAGAGATTTTCGCAACATTTTTCATATATGATATATTTTTTCAATAACAATGAAAATTGTAAAACATGTTAAAATTAAAACTTTTACAATTTTAAAAATTTTAACAAATTTTATAACATAAAATTCCGAGCAACACTTGTCCATCTTAACTTCCAGAGTTTTTTTTGCAGTGCTCGCAGTCAAATGAGGTGCCCAGGGTTTGTATTGATCCCCGACAGACATGCCGAAATATGCCTTGTAGGCCTCACACATCTTAGCAGATGCTTCCACGGAGTACTTTTTCGCTCTTGTCTTGATAAAGTGGCCGCAGATATAGCAAAATGCGTCTGCCGGTTGCTTGCAGCCTCTTGATGCCATCTCAGAAAAATGCAGATATGTATCCACTTAGGCAGCTGGAGCTAAACTGAACTGGTGGGCTTAAGGCCCCTGTATTTATACTACTATTTATATTACTGGAAAGTTCTAGAAAGTTCTAGAAGTTGCTCCAAGTTTACTCAGCACTGAATCTATCTGGAATGTTCTGGAAAATAGCAAAAATTTCAAAATATCACTGTCCTGGTCACAAAAGCAAAGTTTGTGGGGAATAATAGCCATTTTCTATACTTTTGAGGCATAAGCAATTAGGAAATAACACTTACTACCCAGGAACATAAAAAATTGTTACACGGCGAAATCCAAATCACACACACACACACACACACACACACACACACACACACACCAGATAAGGAATCCCAATGCATGAATACTTACAGGTGTCGGCGTCATTTTAAATGAACAAGTCAAACTATTTATGTTTTAAAAATTGTTCGGAAATGTTTGCATAACTCTTGTTAGGACTCATTAAGCAGTGCTCCAGGTTTGTGCCACGGCCTGGAAAAATAGCATGTCCCCATCAAAATGGAAGAACGGAAGCTTCCACCTGGGCCTTATTCACGTTGTTGCCGAAGGGTGAACATAATGAATTGACAACTATACCATAACACTTTGTTCTATCCATGTTACGTTGTAAACAAATAAAATTATATGCATGTATGTGAGAAATAATGCGTACCGGAGGTGAATATGTAACAAAAAGAGTTGTCTAAATCTGTTTCTTTCCACCTTTGAAAACGCAATGGTCACATGTTAGTATTATGTTGAAAGTCGGTTCCTAACACAAGATATGATATTTATTCATATATAGGTTTATTTTGACAAGAGAGTAATCCTCTTGTGAGAACCCCTCTTGTTTTCGGATCCGTCTTACCTTATGTTGGTGGACGATCTCTCTCTCTCTCTCTCTCTCTCTCTCTCTCTCTCTCTCTATATATATATATATATATATATATATATATATATATCATACATGAAACTGTTCCCTTTTTGACATGGTGTGCTCGGATCAGTCTTACCCTAAAACAAGTTGGGGGACTACCGCCGATGTGAAAAATACCCGTTTTGGTTTTCAAAACTTATGTATCACCCTAGCCGGTTTCCCCCCACTGGTGTTTACATCAATTCGAGATCAACCAATAAAGTATCTTTAACATTTCCTCTAATATTTTTATGGCAATATGCCAAAGCTGTAATATCATCATCCAGAACATAGCGTAAGAAGATAAACCCTCCTTGTTCAGCGAGCATGTAAACAATTATAACAATTCGATCTAATCGTGTTGGTTTGAGAAAACATCTTAATCTCTCCTAACGCTGCTTGGTAATGTTCACGCGCAATCAACTTTTTGATAATATTTCTTTGATCCCTTTAGCGCGTTTTTGACATCCCCGCCTGCTAATTTAACCGAGCACACTTTACTTCGTAATCCAACAAATTCTGCTATGGGAACCGAATTTGTCGCATCAATGAATTTTCCGATGACTTTGTTTTATTGGAATCATCGTGAAATTGGCTCGTTTTAGGATAATCCGAAAAATCGAATAAATACTTGTCTCGAACCATATGCTCGTATACATCATCTTTTTCAATTTGGTAACATAAGCTATCCTTATCGGTGAACAGCAGTTAAGCGTTATTACCGTAATAAAAAGCATACATGAGCATTTTGGATAAATCTAACACCCTCAAATCACAGTAAATGGGTTTGCTCATCACCAGCTCGGTTTTTTGTCCTGTTGATCTCTACTAAGATTTTCATGCTGACAAACGTGGGATCAGCAACTAACTTATTTCTTCACATGACATCACTGACTAGCTCGAAATCCACTAGTTTTCGAGTGTTTTCCATGGTTCTGGCGAATACCAAATTGTTCATCAACTTGAAGAAATCGTTTTCGAATCTCTTGTGGTTGTAGTCGTTTTTGAAGTTTTAAAACTAATACAAGTCGCTAACCATTTCCTCTGATCAAATTTGACCACACGACAAATCCTCATCAGCTCGACTTCTCAAGACGAACATTGTCAGAGATTTTTGTAATGAATGCCATACCGATTTTTTCTCATTTGGTTAGAAACTAATTTAGACGTTTTTCCTCTGCACTCTAATGTATTTTTTAACTTCAGAATGTGAAGGCTTATCATGCCCTTAGTCACCACAACTTCCGGCATTAGTGAATAATCTTTATGCTGCGCGTGGAGTTCTTGAGGATAAAATAGATCGACTTTGAGAAAGTAGCTGGTGTCATTACCACTGTTGACCTCTATAAATTTTTCAGGGTTTATCCACGAGAAATTTTCGTCAGGCATCGGCGGTGACAAATCGCAAAGATTATTAGCGTGAAAATAAATGATGTATTTAGATTCTCCGTTAGAATCGTAATCTGGCAAATATTTGTTGTTGGCTTTGAAAATGCCTATGCGCAATAACGGTGATGCCCCCTTGAATTCCTTTCTCCAAAAATTGAACATGTCGACGTCGATAAACAAATCTAACATGACCCCGCTGAGTGCGGCATCCCATAGTAAGCATGGAAAAGAATAGTACCAACAAGGATCTAATCCGTAATAACTGAAACACATATCCCTGAAATTTTCAAAGAAGTTGGCAAGCAGCAACACTTCCGTAATAAAGAACAAATCCTGATAATCTCCCACGGTGGTCATCCCAAACACATCCCATACTGTGAGCGCATGAGAGTAATCCGTCTTGGTAATACTGGTGTCTGCCAATGAGCATTAAAAATCTTCTTTGGGTGGTAAAGATGCATTCTCAAATTTGCTCCAATCATTCAACAACTCGTAAGGATAAACCCACTTATGCTTGAAATATTCGATATGGTCCCCATATTTTCTTTGGTGTGCTTAAACTGTTTTGTGTTTCTGAGGAGGTCGTCTAACGAAGCCGCCATAAAATGAGAACTATCTATGAATCTTAATTTGCCTAACTAGAATGACATGTATTTATCCATGTTGTTAGGGATGCACTTAATATTTTGCAAGAATTTTCCAAAACATTTTACGATCAAATGCGGGTCGTATCACCACAGGAACCAAATAAGGTTTCTTGAAACATAAATTACACCAATTAAATCGAACAATCCACATCGTTATCAAAATCGGCTTTGTTCTGCTCAGTAAAAACCATTTGCATTGGTTAAGACAGATTATATTTTATGTACCTCCATTAGTAAATCCCGCACAAACATTTCCACGCAATCCAGCCTGCGATAGAGTTTGACCTCGGAATTGTAATATTCGTTGACGCAAACAATTCTGTACTCAAAAATACACTGTAAATGCGGAAGATGCGGAATTGTGCATGATTTATCCTCGGTATGATACTGATTATCCACCGGCATAATCAGTGCTTCAAAATCAGCGTACACCACGAAAGGAATCCTCATTTGGCAATGAAAGTTTTTAAAACTTTCTTTTCTCGCTTTTCTCTTTGGGAGGTTTCAAAACCATGAGACTGACGCAATCCGGTCCGTGACTGATCAGTTGTGGTTGAGTGGTAAAAGCGGATAAACAGTTTTTGCATGTAAACATTTGGCATTTCTTTTTGGATACTTGCCTGCTCTCGAGAAATGTTTGATCCAGCAGTAATAACCGCCTTTGTCATCCTTGTTAACGCATAAGGGATCAATGCAAGTGCTGTAATCACCGGCTAACCTGAGCGGATAAACATGAGCACCATGTCGAAACAAATTAATGCTGATGTTATTTTGTTTGTCAGATTTTGGGATGTCGCTGATTTGCACTGGAAATTCGATTCCGGTAAATTTTAATGTGCTTTCCTAAGGTTTTATGACTCATCCTGTCACGGTTTGTTGCTGAAAATTTACAGCCCATTTAAAACATTGGTTAGTTACTTTTTACGGTGATACAACCTTGACTTTCCGATATTTTAGGAGCAAGCGATAACCAGAAGCTCGCCCTGAGCGGATTATATTTGGCCGTGTTGACGGTAAGTCCTGCTACCCACCAGCACCTACTTCGATTGATATTTCTCGATATCTTCAGCTACTTTTTCATAAATTGCTTTCACATCTAGATCTACTGCATTTAAAAGAGTTCCTTATCGGGTGGCAAAATTAGACTCGATCTCATCATCGAACATCATTCTCAAAAGCACCTGCACGATGACATTAAATTTAATGCTGCGATGTTTTCCAACTGAGAAGCTAATATCCTGCGTATACCTACATCGACATGGCGGCGATCTCACGGAGCGAAACAGGGTCTTCCAAATAAATATAAGAACTCCTGCCAAAACCAGCAAAAGCCTTGAATTGTTGACTGAATTCTATTGCTTATATTAGTACTGGTTTTCTTTATTTGGTTGTGCGTTAATTAAATAAATCCATACAGCATAAACCATGGACACATCAAGATTTGATTCTCATAATCTTCCTGAAGTGGAAATAGTGCCAGAACCTGTCGAAGAAGAACTACTCAAATACATGGATGAGATTGTAGCATTGGCCAATAACTATTTAAGTTACATTCTCGAAATGATTTTTTTCCGATGAGCCTGTGCCTGAACCGGAGAGTCCTGTCTACGTCGCTCATTAACGACCGGTACAAAAGTATAAACAGCAAAATGATATTCGAACTAAATTCAAACGTTTTAATTTGACCGCACCATAACGAAAGCATTTTCATATTTTGCTCAAATGCATCACACGCACTCTCTCACCGAATGATATTTCTTAAGCTTGAGTACATGTTAAAACGGATTTTTGACCTGATGGGATTACCCGAATGCGCTGCGAAATGCCGGGCCGCATCAGGCAAAAATGTGCCGTCGGCTTATGATAAAATTACTTCCGCTGCGCTAGTGCGCAGTTGGTGTTATCGCCTCACGCGTTTGTGCCTCTGATGATGTGCTAGCATATTGTGTCAACTTCAAAGACGCAAGAACTTTTAATGCCGTCGTCGGAATCCACCAATTAATTTTATCAGGATAACCAAACTATTTGACGAGCGAATTTTTTTCCCATTGATCGAAATAACTATTTCTATTTGGAAAATTTCCTGGTCTCCTTTTCGCAGTTCCTGGTCGTAAAAAGAACCTTCTACAGGTTCTACTGGCGGGTCTTTAAGCGTGTAGGTGACAGGTAATGATTTCTGAATTTGATCCTCCACAATATCGCGATATCGCAATTATGTTCGAGTTCTCGTTCGGGATACTGCCTTGAATTAATGCGGACGTGAATGCCGCTAACCCCGATAATAGCAAGCACATAATTGTCTCCCTCTTGATTTGTACACCATGCCTCAGCTTAAAAGTCACAAACACATGCCTGGGAAGCCCATTGCCCGTATTCGTCACTACTCGCCTCGTGTTTGTGACCTGAGCTGCAGTGAATTACTGCATATAAATCGGAGTTTGCTAAAGAATACAACTTTTGTTTGGTAAATTTCACTAACATCGATTTTAACTCGAATACATACGTAATAGAGGGGGTGCTTTTAGACATCCACAACGATAACCATGACAGGATAACTTGACCATCTGCAGCCACAGCAGCTTTATGCATGTATTTCGCACAAGAATCCCGCTCAAGCACTAGCGTATGTTTAACGCCTCTAAATACCGTGGTAATGTTCCTGCACTCCCCAACAATAGAACTCAGAGGAAGCAGCATGCAGATCTTTTGATGACGATCAGTAAGGGCTCTTCGAGTGGCAAATCCGACAGTGTAACCAAAGGAAACAATTGCTCAGAAAAGATTTCATGTCACCGCATGGTCGCCAGCTGCGACGGTGTCTGCTGAGATCAGATTCGTCGCAGTAGGAAATTTGTGCCGGTATCACGATACCACCATATGCTCGTAGCTCACAACCGGATATAATCATCGCTAAATGAAATCAAGTTGAGGATTCTACTGGCTTGTGGTGAACACCAGTTAATTTCCTCCACGGTCTGATTATTCAGTTGGTATTGTGCTGATTTAAGTAACGTCCACCCTTTGTTTTGTAACATGACCTGAGCATCATCGGCAAAATCAGCTGGGGGCACTGCTAAAGTCTGAATTTTCCTCGGATTTCCAGAAAGGCTTTATGAGGTAACAAATACACATCTTCATTCCACGTCTCGATGTTTCGGTGTTCACTCACATTCAGATTGGTAATATTCGAATCCTGGTATTCGACATTCTTGTGTTCCATGGTGGAATCATCGATCGGGGTGTCCTCGTATAATTTCAAATACTCGGGAGTGAATCTTGAGTACATGTTTTATACATTATGCATTAACATTTTTCACCATAATACTTCTTCAGTCCAGGTGGATGTGTATCCTTTTTCAAACGTACCTTTTTGCCGGCTAATTCTCACCCGATTCCCAATGTTAAATTTGAGGGATGTAAAAATAGCGTGTCTGTTACTTTTTGTTTTCACCATAATCCTTTTAATCCATATCCAGACATTAAACTAGTAATAGCCTGTTTGGCACTACCAGTGCTTTGATCTGGTGTGGGACTTGCAGCTCTAACACTGTTTACACTGCTAACACTAAGTCGAATAAAATCTGCTCGGATTGTGCTGAAAGTTATCCGCTGTTTTATCTAGAGCGCGCTCGCTTCCTGGTTTGGTGGTGATACGTTTTGCGTCGGTGTGCTTTGCATACTGCCCATACTCTTACTCACTCACTATTTTTTGACCCATAGCTGACGTTCCCCCGGTCGCTCCCGCTGCTGCGGCTTTGAGAGTTTTGCTGCTATCTTGGGTTATAGTGAACTAATTCTGGAAAATAATGCAGATAAAAATCCACTGATGATTTTACGTCTTGCTGCACGTTTTGGATTCATGGTTTTTAAACATTATCCCATATATATCAAAGGTGCGTGCTTAATGTGCTTAGTGCGCAGCACCACACACCAACATGAGATGTGTTTCAGTCAGAGGAGCTTGCGCCTGAGGAAGCTTACGTCTTAGATGTAGATTATAAGTGATTCTCTCGTTATGGTTATCCACATTATTTCCAGACTGGTCTGTGAGCCACACTGTGGTTTCAGAAAAGCATACGTGTTTATGACGGGATAATAAATAAACGGATTAGGCCTGAGTTGCATTAACGACTCAGGAGGTACTTTAATCAATGTGGAATAAATTCTATTTAAAGCAGAGCCGACAGAAGATAAAGATCTTTGAACGATGGAGCAATTAATGATTAAACTGTTAACATCGGGAAAATTAATTGGCATATTACCCTCGTGCACGCCAGAGGCAAATAATTCTGAAGTAGCAAAACCAAGCACGGGGCCGAGCGAGTTTTCAAAATAGAGTTTAGCATGGTTTAGCATGGTTTAGCATGGTCTGATTGTGAACCTAGTAATTCGGTTCAGTTTTAATTTTGGTGGCATCAAGATTATTGACGGTCATTACCCTTGAAATTTCTGCGGCAATATCGGCAATATTATACCCACCAGGAGGATTCGTGATGGTTCGCACGTTTTAGAGAGTATCGGGGGTTTACTGAAACAAATTATTTTTATTTTGGTAATATTTAAAAACCGTTCTAAATTTCCGCAGAAATAAGCGCGATTTCATAAGAGGATTTCTGATCAATCTGCAACCCCTGCTTGTTAGAGTTAGAATCAAATAACAATGTGGTATCATCGAAAGATATTTTCTTTATTAAATAATTTCCACAGAAATTGTCAATAATTTTTACAAAAATTATTGACCCTTTTTTGACAAAACTCTGATTGGTAGTGGAGTAAACTCATTAAATCCTGGTATAATAGTTGGTACTGGTCGCGTGTGATCAATTTTTGATTTAACAAATGATTTAGAATTTTTACGATTTCATTATCGAATTCTACTCAGTATTACCCGCTTGTTTTGAAGTGATGAGTGATTTTAACATGAATCCATCTCAGCTGGATGTTGGTAGTAACGGATATTATATCTGTCACGGATATACTACCCGTCAAGGATCCCATTTCCAGTTTTTTTTTTTGGTACAGAGCTGATACCTTAACTACTTAATGTAGTACTTAATTTAGTGGATAATTTTAAAGTAGGATTAAGGTAATTGTATTTTTTCACAGTCTCGTAGTGTTGACGTATTTTTGGAATTTCCGCTTATAAAAACTTTAATCCTCTTTGGATTTTTCAGGCTTGGCTAAAATTTCATTTATTTTTTGATTTTTACTGTTACTGCTGAGATAATCTTTTATAGTTTTCTTATGTTGCTCTTCTTCGCTCATTTTCGGTTTACCCATTCCAAACCGGTATAATGGGTAAACTCACGAATATTTGGTCCTGAAGAACCCTTTCTTCCTCAAGTTTGGCAAGTCTTTCCATGGTATTGTCTTGTTTTGCATTAGCTTCAGAAATCTTCGCAATGAGTTGATCATTCTTGGTATCGGTGGCGGTACCGACTTTAGCTAATTTTGCAATGAGTTTGTCCTGCCTCACATCGTGCCCTGTCGCTGTACTGCAAAGCGATTCCGTTATAGGTTTAAACAGTTCCTATGCTACATCACCCTGAAATTCTTGTTTATTCACCTTATCTTCTAGCACTTGCTGACGTAGCGATGCATGTTGCTCTACAAATTTTCTCATCACATCGTCACGCTAGCGCTTGGATTTAATTTTCTCAAACGACATGTTTTTATATTGACCGCGATAGATAAAATTTTACGGAGGAAGAGGAATATAAAACTCGTCAAAGAATGTTTGATATTTCTCCGGTTTACTCTCAGGAACACGATGAAATGTCATAAAATCATGTTAGAGCAGGAGGTGGCTGTGTGATAGTAGTTTTTGAAATCTTTTGAAGTGATCTCGCTGTAGTGGTTTCGTGCGATCGAATTGTTATCACGGTCACCTAACCCGGAAAGAAACACAAAGCAACATGTATTTCTTCTAATGTATTTAGTCAATGCGACTAAATACTACTGCAATGTTTATGCCGCGATAACGAAAAAATACTAAAATATTTTTCTTGTTATCAAGATCGATTTTAATATCATCAAACACGATAATTTCATGGCGATAGCCTTGGCCATTACCCCCGGAAAGTTTCTCTATGGGAATAATTTCATCCGGCTCAGTTATCGTAAAGACATGGTCGCTGTCGCTGTCGGTATTTAGCGATAACGATTCATTAAACTTGGATAACATTTGGTATTTATCCTATTAAGGATTTAAGGTATAAATCTTTGCCCGGTCATAATTCAACATGTTATTTAATAAAAAATTCATTAGTAAATTCGTTTTACCGCGATCGGTAGGACCCACGATCATGTAATGACAATCAGGTAATACAAATGATGTTTTTGTTTCTTTTTTAAGGTATCACGAGAATCAAAATTAATGATGTTCATTTCTTATAGATAGTTCCCGAATGACTTCATCAGCCGCCATATTTGTGGTCAGCTGGCAGATTTACCATAAACTTGATATGGTGCTTTGGAAGTTGAAATAAATTAATTGAATCTGAAGATACTTTTACGAAAATTACATGCATAAACAGAACGCAAATAAAGCTTTCTGTTAGTATCTATATTTGTGATTTATAAGTTGACTTTGCTTCAATGTGCCTTGTTAAAAATGGTAAATTTTAGAGATCGCATATAGGAGAAACTGCCAGGTTGCCCATCGTCCAGGTAAAATGGACAGAATATAGCCTGCTAAAATAAAAAAGTCAGGTCAAACAGAACTGAATTAATTTTCTGGACAATTTCAAATCCAGTAAATAAAGTCACATTACACTAACATGTAATGAATAAAAAAATTAAAACTAACAAACAAATAATTAAATTACATATATATAACACTTCCCCCCATAAAAGAAAAAGAAAGATTTATATAATAAAGTACCTGATAATAAAAGACTCTGAGAAGCTCCTGTGTCCCATAAGATTTTAATAGGGATGGGATTGGCCAAATCACCCAAGAGTGATATAGAACACTTCGACATGAATGGGTCATAATTCTCCATAATAAAATCATACTGGGGTTTATTAGACCCAACAAATGTATTGCTTTCAGTACATGGCCGTGACATTGACCTCTTAGAAATAAGAGCATTTGGGATAGGTCTGTCTTGATTCTGATGCTTATTTCTTAATTTGAAGCAATCAGAAATAACGTGTTCTTTCTTCTTGCAATAGGTACACGTAGGAAGAGACAAGGAATTTTGATCAAGCTTATCTGAAGCTTGATTTTTTAAAAAAGTTGTTCCAGATTGAGATTTAGAAGGGCTCGTATTAGGCTGAAATACCTTTTTACCAGAAGACTGCTGAGTGGAAGACTTACCTACAAAAGGAACTTTATGAGCTAAGGAATACTCGTCAACGGCACGAGCAGCATTTTCCAAGGTTTCGATCTTATGCTCGTCAAGATAAGTCTTAATGTCACTATGGACACAGTTCTTGAACTCTTCCAGTATTACAAGTTGTCGAAGACTTTCATAATCTTGATCAACGATCATGGCTAAACACTGTCTATCAAATAACTGCTCTTTTTCTCTTGCAAATTCGACATGAGTTTGTCCAGCTTGTTTTGTTTTTATAGTTCCTGAATTTTTGTCGATAAGCCTCAGGGACTAACTCATCACCCTTTAAGATGCATTCGTTAACCAGATCATAGTCAGCACTTTGCTGTACTGACAGTGAATGGTAAATATCACTAGCTTTACCAGTAAAAACACAATGTAATAATTGAGTCCATTTCAAATTTTCCGCAATTTTTTCAAAACGAGAAAAATATTTGTCAACTTCTTTTTGTCTGAAAGGGGGCTCTAACCTAATATTCTTAGTAACATCAAAACTTGAATTTGTATCTAAAGTGGGAATGTGCTTTTCACGTGCCAGCTCTATTTCTTTTATTCTAAACTGATATTCCCTCTCTTCCTTCCCTCTTTGCATTTGCATTTGCATCTGTCTCTCTCTCTCTCCTCTTTCTCCGATTGTAACTGCATTTGTTTCTATTCTTTCTGTAGCTGCATTTGTTCTTTCTGTAACTGCATTTGTTTCTCTCTCTCTCCTCTTACTCTGCTTGTAACTACATTTGTTCTTTCTGTAACTGCATTTGTTCTTTCTCTTTCTCCAATTGCAACTGCATTTATTTTTCTTCCTTATCTTCCTGAAGTTCCAGCTTTCTTAACTCTAATTCCATCTTGTATTTTAATTTTAATTCCTTTACTTTTATGTCAGAGTCTGATACAGACTTACTGATCGAAACCAAAGCACTTTTATCCACAATACCCTTTTCTACAAAATACAGGACCAAAATGTTTTTTTATTTCTTGCTTCTTTAAAGAAGCTTTTGCCTCAGAAAGATCATATTTTCTAGCAAGCTGAAGCAAGTCTTCTTTTCTTCAAACAGTCCAACTGCTCCTGGCTAGGATTTGAAAGAAAGATCTCCACTTTTGATGACATTGTAAACAAAAGCCTGTTGATTTCACTAAAGATGTAAAAAAGTGAAATAATACTTGGGATTTGAAAAAAAATTTGAAAACTAGGGGAAGTTAAATTTAAAAAAACAAAGTTTTCTGAAACATTTTACCCAAAATTCATATATCCCAAGGACGAGCGCCCAATTTTCTTGTTACTAGTCTAGGCTCTTACAAAAAGTAACACGAAAAGAGCGAGGACAACAAGCTTTGTAAAATTTAAAAAATAATTTATTTCTCTAGAAAACCAAGGTAAAAATGTGACAAAGAACTTACGGTTTTACGAATCAAATCCAAAATTAATCCAAGAATTAAAAAATAGAAGTCCAATTATTAAAAAGTCCTAAATGAATCTGAGATCGAGTCCCGATGAAATTCAAAATGGAAGGCGATGACGATTGTTGTGGTCAGCGTCGTACTGATGTGTCAACAGTTTCTTGTTGAATCACAGAAAATGATATTCCAACCTTGAATTCCGAATAAATTTCAATGAATGTCTTTGTCTAAGAATTTTGTAAGTAGCACTTATATATTTCCAGGGAAAAGAATCAATAATTCCATAAAATAAAATTTCAGCTCAAACTGGTCACAACAAAACACCTTGAAGTGTCAAAGATTTAGAGCCCAAATTCTTATTATAACATGAGTTATAAGACTAACTAAAACGCAAAACAGATTCTCGGATGAAAGTCACATGGCCACCCTTCCAGAACAACATAGAAAAGTTACATGCCTAACATCACGTACTCCCAGTATGGCCTTAACTGAAGCCAATGGTTCTTTCTCTGGGAATGAATAAAAAGAAATAGATAAAAGGTGTTTGCCAGAGCTCTTACTGGTTCTGAATCAAGGTCAGCAACTAGATACAGTGTTTCTATTACTGGTTGTTTATCAGTAAAATAAAAAGTCAGGTCAAACAGAACTGAATTAATTTTCTGGACAATTTCAAATCCAGTAAATAAAATGACATTACAATAACATGTAATGAATAAAAGAAATTTAAAACTAACAAATAAATAATTAAATTACATATACATAACACTGATATACCATCACACTGGAGAGAAGGGTAGATGGTTGGGACGTTTAAGTTTTGTTGTGCAAGAGTAAACACAGATCAAAGACAGACAAAACACACATACACACAAAACATATTACTATAAAATGGGCTGAATAGTATTTATATTTTTGAGACCTAGCGGGCATAAAAAGTCCGTTTAGGAGGTGAGCGTGGTAACAAAGATTCATAGCACTGTTGGACTTCACAGCACCGCATCACTGTTCTTCTTGCAAGCTTCTTCACACTGCATGTCCAGAGATCAACACTGTCTAGATACACCCTTGCCTTTTAGTGTACAACTCTTCTATTCCTCAGTTTACATGGTGATGACCCACGAGGACTCAACCTACACGGGGTAGTCAGCATTAAATTGCACGCTGGAAACGATCACTCAGTCATGATTTATCTGGTGAACAGATGACACAAAGGGTGAACGCACTTCTATATGTAGTCAAGGACCAAATCGAAATTTGTTTGAAGGTTGCCTCAGGAAGAACACGTGTGACATAGTTTAGTTAGGGTGTTTTTCTATTATCAGTGTCAGGCGGATGCCAGACGTCACTTGCGTTATATATATATA